>APFE030798671.1:50880-77161 GCA_000404065.3 Pinus taeda
GCCAACGTTGGGAGGAGGTTTCAATGGATTTTATCACATGTTTACCCAAGTCTAAGGGAAAGAGTGTCATCATGGTGGTAATGGACATACTTACCAAGTATGCACACTTTTGTGCATTATCACATCCATTTAAAGCCAGTACAATTTCTATTGCATTTATGGAAAGAATTCAAAAGCTACATTGAACCCAAAGATTATTGTAAGTGATAGAGATCCCATTTTCATTGGAAATTTTTGGACAACATTATTTTCTTGTCTTGGTACTCAGTTAGCTCATAGCTAATCTTATCATCCTCAATCTGATGGGCAAACTGAGATAGTAAACAAATTTTTGGAAGGATATCTTCATTGCTTTGTATCTGATAAACAGACACAATGGGTCAAATGGTTGCCTCTGGCTGAATGGTGGTATAACACTTCCTTCCATACAGCAACAAAAATGACCCCATTTTTGGCACTTTATGGATATCATCCACCATCCATCACATCATATTTAAGAGAAAATTCTAAGGTTCAAGCAGTGGAACATCACATCGAGCATCAACAACAAGTTCTCCAACTCTTAAAGGATAACCTTGTGTTAGTGCAGGATAGAATGAAGCAACAGGTAGATCAACATCGCAGTGAAAGAAGTTTTGATGTAGGTGATTGGGTATTCCTACGGCTACAACCATATAAACAAATGTCCCTCAAGCAAACTAAGAAGGATAACAAATTTTCACCAAAGTATTATGGTCCGCACAAGGTGTTGCAAAATATTGGTACTATGGCATACAAATTGGAGCTTCCTGCAACTTCTCTAGTGCACCCAGTTTTCCATGTTTCGTGTTTAAAGAAGGTTATAGGCGACAATCTCCCAGTCGAAACAATATTGCTAGAACTTGACAAGGACGGAAAAATTATATTGGAAGTGGAAGCAGTCAAAGAAACAAGAACTCGACAACTATGAAATTGATCCATTTCAGAGTATCTCATCAAGTGGAAGAACTTATCTGCTGAAGATTCCACATGGGAGGATGAGAATTTTATACAGAAGCATCGAGAACTACTCAAGCGTTGAGGGACAAACAATTTTTTGAAGGAGAGGGGCAAATGTTAAGGTCCCTATAATACTAGTGATTGCCCCATTAATATTGTAGTTGTATCCCTTATTAATATTGTTTTGCCCCTATTGTCCCCATATTGTTATTACTGTGCCCCATAGAATCCCTCTATTGTTATTTTTGTGGCTTTATATTATTATTGCTAGGTCGGCTTGGTTATATTGTGACCCCTTAGACTCCTATATATAGAAAGGAGGTTTTGTCATTTGAATCATCCAAGAATTGTTCTTTTGTGTAATGTAAAGGAGGTTGCCCCTTGGAAGAGGCTGAATTCTAAGGCGTTCAACTATCTTTTCTATCTTTTTGTGAGCTTCTTTTATAACAACCATTCTACGGTTGGGTGGAATGTGGTAGTACCATCTCCGGTTGGTTCATTGCATTCATTAATAAGAAATCCATTCCCTTGATTTTCCTGTGTAAAGGCGCTGATGTATTTATGGATTTGATGGCTGATATGTTTATTGTATTTCTGTTCCTATTATGCTGGTTATTACACATTTTATGATAGCAACTATGTATGGCTCTCATAATGTTTTTACTTGTATGTGAATGGATACTGTGTCTATGACCTAATATATGATAATTCAACAAATGGCATGATGAAACTCTGTTATTTACACATGTAGATTACATGTTGATGATATGTTTGACGAAATGCCTGTCATAGCTAGTAGGGATCCAATCAAGGTCTTGAACAAGTATTTGATTTAGTACTTTCATTTCCCTGTTACTTTACTGATTTGAAGAGATGAATTAGTTTTGGGCAGTGACTTAGGCTTTGGGCCTGAAAAATTTGCTGAAATTCGGAGTCACTAGCATATCACTGAAAATTTTCATCCACAGTCGCTGGAAGGCGGGCCTGTGAGAGTAACTTTAGGTTGCTGGTCGCTCCCTTGCCCATAGCGTGAGAGAGACTATGGCCCAAGAGACCTGTAATAACTGTGGGACCCCATGATAGGCTTTCTGAGTGGTTGACTTATCCTCTGAGGGTTTTATTGATGATGTTGGATGTCTGTATGGTGTGTTTCCACCGGTTCCACTTCCTTAAGGTGACTTAGGAGGTAGAATCATATCATAGTGGCCTCTCGTCACATGTTTACCCTGGATGGCCGGTTGCTTGGGTAGATGTGGGAGGGGGGTGTTACAAAGTGGTATTAGAGCATGGTTCACCCCTCAAACTGGATGGGCTATGTGTTGGTAATGCATGCATGTCAATTGCATGTGTGTCTCTTACACTTATATACTTGTTACATTTGCTTGATGTTGGAATACGGTTGTAATATGGTTATCATGGATATTTTTTATTGATTTCATGAAACATATTTGAAATGAGTATGTGACTAATTATGTATGGATTATATGTCGCTTACATGTTGATTTCATGGTACCTACTTACATCCTTGTATGTTAGGTTACATTCTTGAATATTTTGATTACACGCATCAGTCTTGTAGGTTGATTACAAGAACTGATCGATAATGTTCAACTACGTGTGGTTATGCGTATTTGTAGTTGGTTTGGCCTTGCTTATGCATACTATTTGTTGCATGTGGCAATGCATATAATGGAGTAATGGTGTTGTCATGCATGAGGTCATAGCATGCATTGTTGATATGGCTTTGCATTGATGACTGGACCCTAGTTAGAGTGATGTTTATGTGTTGATACATTTATTGGTGCATGTCTATATGCTGTTATGATTAGGTTATACATGTATCACATTGATTTGGTAATCTTACAGACAAGTATCCTCAACAAGCTATACTAAGGTATGCTGGTTTATTGTGATTTGGTTTATTTGACATATTATGCTTTGCAGGACTACAACGACTCTCTTTATGAATCTAAAGAGTATTATTATGGTGTTGGGAAATCTTCTGACTTGGTAGTGATAATGAGAAGTTTAAAGGAATATATCATGATTTGTAATGCGGATAATGACAGAATCATGTAGTCACAGGAAAATGTAGGATAGGTGAATGCAGTAATACTTCATAGCTTGTTGAATTTGCAGCGACAAGGACCACTAAGGATCAACCATGAGAAGGAAGATAAAACTAATGGGGCGTATGGTAGTAGATCGCATGGTGGTCGTCGATTAGATAGAGATGATACAGTTAGAGATGGTAGATTGTTGGACACTCTAGAGAGGAGAAGGGATAGACATAGGTATTATTCTAGTTTTGATTTAGATAGGCACTATGATCATTATCAGTATCATCCTTATAGGAGGAATGATAGGGGATACTTGTTGGATAAATTTAAGAAGGGAAAAACACCTACTTTTGATGGAGAGATAAAGAGATCATAGGATGCAAAGGCATGTCTGTTTGGTATGAATAAATTCTTCAGGTTTCATGACTACTCAGAGAAGATGAAAGCTAGAGTGGCTACTTTCAGTCTTAAAGGTAAAGAACACATCTGGTGGGAAGACGTGAAGAATGTCAGGGACATAAATGAGGAAGATATGACTTGGAGTGAATTTTAGTGGCTATTTAAGAAGAAGTATTTGTCAGAGAGATACTTCGATGACAAGGCAAAATAATTATATGAACTAAAGATGGGATCCATGACAGATGATGAGTACACCAGTAAGTTCTTGGAACTATTCAGGTATGTGCCTTACCTTAATGAGGAGAAGGCTAAGATTCAAATATTTTTTAGTGGGTTACCGGTTGCATTCAAAGATAGGATTGAGTTTGACGAGCCTAGATCATTGGAGGAGGCTATCTGAAAACTAAAGAATTGCTATGAACAATAGAAGCGTCGAACTGAAACAAAGCCAAATTGGAGAGGTAAAGCAAAGAACAAAGGAAAATGGAACAAGAAGTGAGTAAGACGACATGATTCGGGTAACAAGGAGAATGTTGCACCACTTAAGAGGTTCAATGCATCAGATGGAGGACATGGAAATAGATC
Organism: Pinus taeda; assembly: GCA_000404065.3. Taxonomy (NCBI): domain Eukaryota; kingdom Viridiplantae; phylum Streptophyta; class Pinopsida; order Pinales; family Pinaceae; genus Pinus; species Pinus taeda. The sequence continues at coordinate 54,903 of APFE030798671.1, forward strand.
TAAAGAGCAGAATAAGGAGCCTATGAAAATGTTGGACTTGTGGAGGAGATATTCGCATGAGTGTTATAGCTCCAAATCTCACTCTTGTGGTTTGTGATGCTGCATTCATGGCCTAGGGAAACCCCTCCTTCCAGACCTGGTCCAAAATTTAAAAAACAATTTTTTATTTCCTATACGCGACATTGCCCTGAGCTAAACACGTGTATACGCGGGTTTGTGTATACCCAACCCACGTATATGTCTTAAAACACTTAAAAAAATAGATCTCCTTAATTTCGGGCAGAGATCACGAGTTTCACCTGTTGATTACCTGTTAGTGCTCGTGGCCCAACTGTTCCCAACGAATTCCCAACTAAAATACTACTTTGGGAGAAGTATAAAAAGGATTCAATGAGAAGGCCAAAGGGAGGAGAGAAGAGAGAGAAAGATTATTATGCTGAGATTTCCCTGACCAGGTCTGAAGATCCTAGTGCCTCCTGCACTTCCCCCATTTTACAGGAAACCCTTGTTTCCTTTTGTGTGTTGATGTCTTCATACTACTTGAGATATCATGGAGTAAGTCATGGAAGGAGTTTGTTAAAGGCTTGAGGCTGGACGAATCCAAGAGATGATTCCACTTGGAGCCTGCGAAAGGACGAATCATGTGAAATTATTCCTTTCTGTACTTTATTTGTCTATAGTAAAAGAAGCACATGTCTTTGTTCCTGATATAAATATTCTTCATGTTTATGATATTCATATTATGATTCATATGTGAATGGTTGTTTAATTGCATAACTAATTACCTTTCATTATAATATGAAGATGGCTTCTTTATGATATTTAGTCCATATATTGCTGTATTTTCTGGAATTGATTGTTTTGCAGGTTCAAGGAGCAAAAGGAACTCCAAGAAGGGTTTGGACCCTCGAAGACTCTTTTCAAACGCAGGACCTCAGGTACACCCCTTATAGTAGAGTTTGCTTATATTAACATTATGGCTGTATGGAATGTGAGTTTCTTTGTATAGACAACTTCCAGTCTACTAGGGTATCAACCCAAGACCCTAGGGGAATTTATTCCCTAACAAAATTGGTGACTCCACTGGGGACAACAGTATTGTTGTTCCTAGTTTGGGTATATTCACGCCAATCAGGGCTCAACTGTCTGTTTGCTTTCTGTTACTGTCTGGTCTGTTCTTGAATTGCAAGTTTGATCAGTTTCTTCAGACTGTTTTTTATTTTTCTTGGAACCTTTTATAAACGCTGTTTTTTCTGTTTACAGAGGCGTATATATGCATCTTTCCTTAAGTAAACCTATGTATGTGCATGTTTACTTAAGCTTTGTCGCGTATACACGCAGCTGTGAGCAAACACAGTCACGTATATCTTATAATTTTCAAGATTTTTTAAATCTTTTTGTTTCTGAAGGTCTGCCTGCTGGTCTGATTCAATCTTGAACAACTACTTTTCTGTGACAGTCTTTAGTTTTACAGCAAGTATCTGATTTCAAATTCTCTCTGACTGTGAAAATGTTGGTCTTATTTGTTTTTTCTTGCAAACGTAATCGTTTTTGCTTAAACACGCAAGATTTCTTGTTAGGAATCTTGGCTGCTCTGTGTCTTCAGGGCAGAAAGGTTGATCTCAGTCTTTGCGTCAAGTTTTGTTTTGGTGATTTTTTGGTTTGCATGATGAAACAATATCTTTATGACCATCTGCTTTTCTTGCTTTCCGGAAGTTGTTGGTTTACACTTTCTTGAAAGTTGTCTTTTCAATCTTTTGGTCTTTATTGCCAAGATCTTGTTGCTGCTTGTTGATTGTTAAGAGCATTTCGAAACACCTTTTTGTTGAGTTCTCACTTGTTTTGTGTTGCAAACTCACAAAGTGTTTCATTGCCTATTCTTCGATCATAAAGTTTCAGTCTTGTTTAGAGCACTTTTGAAAAGTCATTTTTGTTTTTCTTTTGAAGGAAACTTCTCGAAACTTTGTTTTGCTTTCTTGAACTTTGTTTTGATTTAGTTTTCCTTTTAATGAGTGAAAGTGCATTTTTGTTTGTCTTGAAACTTGCTTTTAGTGTTTGGACGAAATAAGCGTCAACAACTTATATTCTATCTAAACATTTTAAGTGGCAAATTAAAAATTGATAAACAAGTAACTTTCATTTCTTGATTTAAGAGTAGTTTTGAGTTTTGCATCAGAGTGTACTTGTTGCATTAGGATTAATTTGTGCATCTTTCTAGGCATCCATAGTTTTGTTAACTTTTGTGAGTGTGAAGCTTGAGTAAAAGAAAAGAAAAAGAAAAATTTGTTGCTTTATTTGAAGTTCCTCTGAACCCTGTAGAAATTTCTTTCATCGAAAACGAAAACAAGTGCATTTGCATGTAGTTTGGTTTTTATTAAGTTCTTTTGTGTCCAAACACCACTAGTTTCACTTCCGCTTATGCCTTGACTTAAGTAACAACCCATTTAAAATCAAGCGCTAATTAAAATATACTAGAACTTTTTATAATTGTCAAGTTAGACACACCAACAAGTTTTAGGATATTTTAGGGCCTTCGATTAGGCGAGTGGAGAGATAACTCTCCAAGGCCATTTAAACTATCAAACATAGGAGTCTGAATAGTGAGTGAAAATCCAATAGTGTTAGGAAGATCAGGAAAGCTCCGGATCTGGGAGTTAAGCACGAGGGTTTTTGAAGACAGGGAAGAGAGATACCCCCTCTTCTACTTGTCCGATCTTACCTCACGACTGTTCCACCTGGCTTCTGCAATGAGTTGGTAACCTTAGTTGCTACTCCTAGGGATCTACACAGGTGGCTGCAGAGGGGAATCCTGTGGCTCCTGAGGTCTATGTTGTATCACTCTCAACTCTCAATGGTACTACTGGAGGGCACCCTTGCCAAGCTTGGGGGCTTGCACTGGCGTAGGCTGTTGTTAGGAGGTCAGTGTAACTTCCTTTGTTACCTTCGCTGATAGGACTGGGTCGTCATTATCCCTGACTATCTTCGAAAGGCCCCTTACTTCACTTTCTCATATTTTGGTGTCCGGTCCTAATCACCCCGAGCGGAAATACTTGGAAGTAGTTTGATTAGCTGATATATTATAGGGACTTTATAGTGTGTGCTCCGTGCTCTTAGTCGGCCTAACTTTCAATTTTTTGAGTCTTTAGTTAGATCTTAATAAAAAATTCAAAGTGGCTGACCGATCACCTAGACGGTCTCAAAGACTTTGTGGTCTTTCACCACCAAGTTTAGAGCCTTCTCCTAGAAGGCGCAGAGGTAATACTGCCGGTGGGTTTCATCCCGTGGCAGCTGACGCATCGGGGATTGATCCTCCTCTCGGGGGCATTAGTGTTCAAGATAGGCCTGGTACTTCTATAGAACAAGAGAGGAACACTCCAGTTCTTTCTCGAGTCCTCTTTCAGGTGGAAGATAACATAGAGGTAGAAGAACTCCTAGAGTCGTCAGCGGCTCCGAATCCTCCCCTATCTTCTAGTTATCTAGAAGTATTACGATACGTTGGGACTCCGACACATAGATCGTCAAGTCCAGTTCACATTACGCACTTACCATCGATGACCACTACTGGAAGCATGACTTCTACTACAAGTGATACAACTATGCAAACTCCAATATCTGTACAAGGGGGAGGAACTATTTCCATCCCCTTTGCTTCTTTATTCGGGTCTTTTGATAGCACATCTTTAGTTGGGTCTACCTCCATTCCTTCTACAAGTGGAAATGCCCAAACCGATGCTTTTAGTTCTGGATTCTTCCCATTTGGCACCCATTCACAGGGTATTTCGTCAGTTTCGTTTAGTGCCGCCACATCCATGATGGGTGGATCGGCTTCATTCCAGGGTTTTCCTTTTAGAAGTGGTCATATACCACATTCCAACCCAACAATTGGATCTATGCCTTTCTCTTCCTTAGGACAAGGTAGCAATCCTTTTCAAGGTTGGACTAAACTTGTGGTTAGTGGCATGGGAACTGGGAATCCGATTTTCGGCCAACAAGGGAATAGGACGTACTCCATAGTTAGTTCATTTCAAAGTATTCCTCCTTTAGCTTCTACTTGGAATCCTTATCAGGGTTATCAACTCCTTATAATCCTTTAGGAGGAAGCTTCGCCGGTTATGGAGGTTTTGTGGTCGGAGTTGGTCAAACTCCGAATTTTGCTAGATCACAAGGCTTCCCTTTTGGTTCAACTGGTTCTGCTGGTTACTTCGGGTACCCTGGTGCCTTCCAAAATCCAGGCCAATCTTTTCAGAACTTTGGGAGCTCCGCCCAGTCTGGGTGGAATCCCCAAGGTCCTCCTAGGCTTCTATTTCTGGCAACTTTGAACTTCCAGACCTCACAAAATTAACAAATGATCCAATCAAATACAATCCGGCCTGGACTCCGGTCCCAACCAAACTCCCTTTGGACATTCAAAAATTCGAAGGGAAGGGCGGTGAAGACCCAGGCGACCATGTAACCACATTCCATTTGTGGTGCTCATTAAACTCCCTTATTGATGACTCGATTAGGGTGATACTTTTTCAACGCACCTTGACTGGTAATGCAACCAAATGGTATATAGAGTTGCCAGGGGGCAACTTTACATCTTTCGCCGACTTAGCTAATATTTTATTAAATCATTTCCAATTTCTTGTCCGTTATGATGCCAAAACTGAACTTTTGGCAATTTTCGTTAGGACATGGCAACTCACATTTCCGATCATATTCAGGAATGGAGACGGAGAAAGAGGCTCATTAAGGCCAAAATTCCTCTAGAATACCATCTCGAATGGTTTTTGAAATCTTTACAACCGGAAATCTCTAAGGATGTCTCCATGTCCGGAGACTATTCTGAGGAGCAAGCTATTTTTAGGGCCCAACAATTAGAATTGATCTACTCTCAGTCTGGGATCCTACAAAAATACTTGCCAGATGCTCCTGGGTCTAAGGTTGATATAGCTAAGTCGAAGCCAGGTCCCCATGCGGATGGTATCGTTGGATCGGTAGACACAAATGCGGTGAACTTGTTGAGCCAATTGCATCAGTTGTCTTTGCAAACTGCTCCTAACAACCAAGTCACATCGTCTAACCCTTTGGCTTCCCAACCATCTTTGATTAATGCCATCCAATCTGATAACCCTAAAGTAAATCAAAATTCCAATGGGAAAAAGAAAGGACGAGGTAAGAAAAATAACTAGGATGGGAAGGCTGACGCAAATAAATCTGGCAATAATGCTGGTGGTGGTAGAAATGAGTCTAGAAAGAAAGTCAAGTTTCCATACAAGTTGTGTATTGAAGACCATTTAACTCATCTCTGCCCAAAGATTCAGGACACTTAGAGCCTGTTAGGGTAGTAAGGGGCTTCCAGTTCTCAAGCTGTTTTAGCCAACCCTTTTCCCCAAGGGCAGCAATTGCTTGCTGGCACGAGTTCAAATCCTAGTACCTCCGCTGGGGGGAGCCAGGAAGGGGAGAAATCATCGAATGTTTTCATGATAGGTTCTAATGTCCATGTGGCTACTCGGTCACGTGATTATGGTGAAGCCGAAACTTGTAAGGAAAAAACTACTCCCGGAAATACCGACCTTCATATTGAGTGACCCCCTATTGAAATTATACCACGGATACCGAAAGGTTCCGCTAAATGCGTGACTATTAATCCTAACGCTAGGGCCACCTAGAATTACTCCATTGTTGAGGATATGGCTTAGAGTCCATGTGCCATGTCCGCTTTAGAGGTTCTCCAGTCGTGTCTGGCTCAAAGAAGTGCTTTACTCTCGGCGATTGGGGCAGTTGATCCAACTAACTCTTTAGTGCTCACTTTTGACATGTTAAATGTCAAAAAGCGACTCCGTCATCATATGGATTTTCAAATAAAGTCTACATATCGGAAGATTAACATTTTTTGTACCATTATTGATGAAGGAGCTTCCACGTGCGTCATGTCGATGTCGTGTTGGAAGGCTATTGGATCACCTTCGGCTGTTCCTTCACCTACCCTCCTGACTGCATTTGATGGGAATTCTCATAGGCCGCATGGGATTATCCCAACCTTTCCCATATGTGTTGGGGGGAAGGTCATTAATATTGAAGTAGAAGTCATTGATGCTAACCTAGACTACAATCTCCTCTTAGGAAGGAACTGGGTATACAAAATGGACGTCGTTATTTCGACTCTGTTTCATGTCAGTTGCTTTCCTCATGAAGGAAAAATCGTTAAGGTTGATCAATTGGATTATTGTCCAGTCGATCCTCAAGCAACTTTTGACTCTACTGTTCCTTCAGTGGATAACCCTCGCCCACCTACTGAGAATATAGGAGTTGGGATGTATTCCTCATTGATGGGTACCTTTGATTTTCCCTCTCCTATTGCTAGAATCAATGTCGTTTCATCATCTAAGGAGTCTCCTCGAGAAGAGTTCTTCAGAACTCATTATTTTTCAGACCCTTGGACCTTGCCTTCACTTACGACCACATTAGCTGAAGGACAAGTTAATGGAATGGAATTCCCTATTTCTACAGCTGAGCTTAGATATGAGTCTATCGTTAAATCTGCAGACGACCATTCTACTCCTTTTTCTGAAGAGGAGCTAGATGGTGATGTGGCCCCGGACTGGGCCCTTGATTCTACCTCCATCTTGGACTGCTTAGATTCGGTTTTACCTTCTGAAGAAGCAATACTCGAAGTAATGATGGGTATAGATCGACCTTGGGAATACTTACACCATTGTTCATATTTTCTTCCTCCATTAGAGGAAGTGGAATCTAGGTTCTCCAAGCTCTTTTCTAGTGATGTTTGTACGGTATCAAATCCTTTGGCTCCAACAAACTTTTGTGCCGAAGGAAATATGTCGGTGATTTAAAAAACGATAACTATAAACATCTCTAGGGACCCTAACATGATCGAGAATCTCTTCATCAAAATTGAATGTTCCCCTGAAGAAATTCAAATTTACACCGACATTTTCAAAGAATTTCGAGATGTATTTGCTTGGTCTTATGAAGAAATGTATGGCATTGATCCTTTTATAGTTCAGCATGAGATCAAGACGTATGAAAATGCCAAGCCGGTTCATCAGAGGCTTCGACCGGTTAATCCTAGGAAAGCAGCAGCCATTAAAGCTGAAGTAGAAAAGCTGCTCAAGGCGGGTTTCATATACCCTGTTCCTCTTACTGATTGGGTTTCTAATCCAGTCCCTGTGGATAAAAAGCAAGGAACAATCCGAGTATGCATCGACTTTAGGGACCTAAACAAGGCTTGTCCGAAAGATAATTACCCCACACCATTCATTGATCAGATTATTGACGAGTGTGTGGGTAATGAGATTTTTTCCTTCATGGACGGTTTTTCAGGTTATAATCAAATTTCTATCCATCCTGAAGATCAACATAAGACAACTTTCATATGTCCCTAGGGTACCTTTGCATACATAAAGATGCCTTTTGTCCTTAAAAACACTGGAGCAACTTTCCAGTGGCCCATGTCATATGCTTTCCACAACATTAAACATATCATTGAAGCATACTTGGACGATCTCGCTGCTCGTTCTCGAAAGAGAACTAATCACCCTAGTCATCTTCAAATGGTTTTTGAGCGATGTCGTTTTTATAAAATCCGGTTGAATCCCAACAAGTGCATTTTCTTGGTTACGTCCGATCGGTTGTTAGGGTTCATTGTGTCAAATGAAGGGATTAGGGTTGATCCCTTCAAGGTAGAGACAATAGTTTAGTTGCCTCCCCTGTCCTCAATTCGGAAACTTCAAAGTCTTCAAGGGAAGGCTAATTTCTTAAGACAGTTTATAGCGAACTATGCCGGGATCACTAAAGGGTTCATGCGTTTGCTACGGAAAGGAGTTCCATTTGTGTGGGATGACTTTGCGTAGCGGTCGTTCGATACTTTGAAAAAGGCATTAGTCTCTACCCCGCTTTTGAGTCCACCAGATTATGGTAGGGACTTCCTTTTATATCTCATTACAGAAGAATCAACCATTGGTATGGTTTCTCATTCAGGAAGACGATGCTCTCACAGAGCATGTGATTTATTATTTGAGCCGAGGCTTGATAGGTCCTGAACTTCGCTACTCTTCTGTTGAGAAGTTGGCCTTGGCAGCTGTCCATGCTGTCCAGTGGCTCTGCCATTATATTTTGCTACGCAAAACCTTTGTCTTAGCAGCGGTCGACCCATTTCAGTTTGTCCTCAGTAGGTGAGTGATTGGGGGAAAATATAATCGATGGATAGTCATTCTACAAGAATTTTATCTCGAGTTCTTGTCCACTAAATCTAAGAAATATATGGTTTTTGCCAAGCTAATTCCGAGCTACCTTGTGGAGAGGATACTGTTTATGAGGAAAGTTTTCCCGACGAACATTTATTCCTCATCTCTTCACTCGACCCTTAGTATGGAGATTGTTTATCTCCAGACTTCGAAGTTTCCCTCCAATTTCTCTAAGGATGAACTTTGAAAATTATGTCACCTGGCTAAAAAATTATGTTATCATTGGTGATACATTATATCGTCGGGGGGTTGATTCAATCCTTCGGCACTGTTTAACCTTAGAGGAAGCGAAGTCAGTGCTCAGTGACTGCCACAGTGGAGCTTGTGGCAGTCATCTATTAGGGCTTGCTACAGCTCAGCGTATCTTGCGTGCCATCTATTTTTGGCCTTCGCTCTTCAAAGATTTTGTTGAAGCGGTCAAACGCTGTCACCCGTGCCAAGTTTATACTCAAAAGATGCGCCCACATCCAACTCCTCTTTTTCCCGTTGTCACTGTTGGTCCTTTTACTAAGTGGGGTATTGATTTTACAACTTGTAATCCGCCTTCAGCAGTGAATCACAAGTATATTATCGTGGCTGTAGACTACTTCACGAAGTGGGCTGAGGCCATGCCCACTTATAAAAACGATAGTGAGACAGTGGCATTGTTCCTTTTTAATCAGATTATCTCAAGGTTCGGTATCCCAAGAGAGATTGTCACTGACCATGGCAGTCATTTCCAGAATCAACTAATGTCCAAATTGGCTCTCAAATCAGGTTTTCGGCAGGAACATTCGTCTCCTTATTATCCTCAGGCCAATGGACAGGTCGAGGAAGTAAACAAAACTCTTAAGATGATCCTTAAAAGGGCAATTGACAAAAATCGATCCAATTGGCATCTTATGTTATATCCGGCTCTATGGGTATATCCAACCTCCGTCAAGACTCCTACAGGTTTTACACCTTTTCAGTTAGCTTATGGAATGGAGTCTATCTTCCCTGTCGAATGTGAAATTCCATCTCTTAAGTTAGCTGTTGAGCTCCTTCCAGAGATTTCTAGTCTCGAAGAGCACCTCCTTCACTTGGAACATCTCGATGAGTAGCGTCGAGATGCTACCACAGTAAATGAGGCTCATAAGAAAAGGGTGAAAACTCAGTATGATAAAGCTGTCCGTCCTCGAGTCTTTTCTGAAGGCGACCTTGTCTTGGTTTATGATCAAGATAAGGACACCTTGGGGGCAGGAAAATTCAAAGCTATGTGGTACGGTCCCTTCATAATTAAACGAGTTTTAAAAAAGGGGTTGTATGAGTTAATTGATTTCAAAGGAAACAAATTGGCGGAGCCCTGAAACGGGCTCTACCTCAAGAAGTATTTTACCTAAGTAGAAGTTAGACAATGGCTTCTTTGTACATTATGTATATTTGTACATATTTTGTCGAGAGTTTTTTGATATCAACACTTTTTGGTCTGCTTTGGTAGGTGTTGATGGAAGACTTGGTCTATTTTGGATTTGCCGATGGTGCTAGTCGGCACACTCAGAATCTTACTTCCGCAGCTTGGGTACTTTATTATCCAACTGGTCAGTTGATGGTATCAAGGGGAGTATGCATTGGTCCCGCTTCAAAAAATATGGTTGAGTATACTGCCATCATTAATTTACTATCCGAGACTATTTCTTACGAAATCGACTCATTAGTAGTTTATCTTGATTCACAATTGATAGTGTCACAATTAAATAACATTTATCAGGTAAGGGATCCATGTTTATATCACCAGTATTTAAGGGCGAGGTTGTCGCAAAGATCATTTACTTATATTAATTATTTTCACATTCCAAGATCTCATAATTGGTTAGCTAATTCTATCGCTAATCAAGCATTAGACTGGCACATCAATCATTCATCACAACAAATTTAAACATCAAAAAGTCTAACTGTATATATATCATAAAGCATCTCGAGTGTACATAAGTTTGTCCAAAAGATATACAAAATTGGGACTCAAATGCCCATAATCATGTCCACTTTATCTAATTCCTCAGCTCAGGGTGAGCGGCTAAGTAGGCAACTACTGCATTGGCCACATGCCTAAAAGTGCGGACCTAGTCTCGTGGCATGCCAACCACATGACGCTGCATCTCTACAGGAAGGTCCTCTACCACCGCCATTGGTACTTGGTGAGTCAGTCTCACCAGGTGCCCCTGAACTGTATGTAGAACTCGCTCTGTGTCTGCAGTCGCCTCTTCGGCCCCTTGGCCGCGACGTTTGTGCCGTGGGAACTCATCTGGTTGTACCGGCCCAATATCTGGAACATGATCACCATATTAGTCATTTGAATCCTATCAAAAATATTTTTTTTTCAAAGTTCATTATTAGATTTGAAAAATCACAAAAAATCATAAAATCTAAAACACTTACCAATGTTTCCCCATGCTGTGGTCGGTGGCAATGCTAGATCAGGATCTCCTTAGAAATCCAACCCAACATAGGGGTAGTCATCAACGGCGATGATCTGCTGATCCCACCAGGAAAATAAGTCGTCATCAAATGCAGTCCGTGGGACCTCCCCACCTCCTAGATGTTTCATCAGGTCAGCCCACCTGCCCATTCGTGGAGCTCATGGGGTGCTGATTAAAACCGGTACTCTAGGACGAAGTGCGGGAACCCTCTCAAAAAGAAAGAACACACAATAGTCCCATATCCAAAGTTTTTGGTCTGCCTTCTCTTGATAGAAGTGAGCTGGCTCTTCATGCTAGCCAGAAGAGGAGTACACTAGTCAAATACGGTGGTGAGACATTTAATTACCACGCTCATGTTTAGCCGTGATTCCTGGTGCAGAGAAGCTAATCCGTTCACTCAAGCTATAGTGAACAGGATTATCCCCAGTGATAAACTTGCCACATGTGTGATGGAAATTCGACTTCAAATCTTCTTTGGATGTCCTGGGCAATATATCTGTACGTAGTCCTCGATCGAGAGACTGCTTCATGTCCTGCCCTAGGAATGTACTACCTCTCCCCTTCAGGAAAGGCCGGTGATGAAATAGATATCTTCCACTTCTATCCTGAGTGGCATCTGGTCAATCATGAAGGCATCCTCCTTGATATTCCAGTAATCAAGGAGAATCTCGAGCAAACGTGTGTTTGATTTCAAATTTGGAACTTTGAAGAATTGTAGCAAACCACATCCCCGTAAGGCATCCAAAGCATCAGGATCGTTCATGACCTCATCATCCACTGCGGTATGCTCTCTTTCTCGCCAAGTGACTAGCATCCTGAAAGAAAAATGAATTTGGGCTGTTAGTTTTTATGTTTGAAATGTTCGCGACGTATACGTGGGTCCCTTTGCACACAGTCGCGTGTAGGGCCTGCGTGTATGCAGGTTTCATATTACCAACCCGCGTATACGCCGCGGTGAAATTTTTGGCAAAAAATTCAACGGTAAAACATTAATTAAAAATACTAAAATTAGTCACAATCAACTGCAAGACAAGTATAAGAGTTACCTGGGGATTTTGGAATAATCTGAACGGTTGAATTTCGCGTATGGAAAGTTTGCTCCTTTTGCTCCACTTCTCTGCTCTCAAATTCAAATGGTGAAAATGGTGAGTCCAAAAAATCTTTTATAAGCTTTGAAAATGTCAAATTTTTTCAAAACTTGATTTTATTTGGTCTCATGTAACTTTTAACTTGGGAGCTTGGAATGTCGAGAATGGTTTGACTTTCAGGACATTTTGGTCGTTTTTTCGACAGTTTTGAGACGGTTCCATGACTTTTGACCCATCATGGCAGGTATCATTTTCTCACTGGAATATAGGTTAGGGAAGCCAATTTTCCGTTGCACTATGCATACTAGCCTCCATCTGTTGATACACTTGCCATAGGGTCAATCCCATCGTGTTATGGTTTGTAAACCATTTTCAGTCGCTGATTCTTTAAATAATGACCAGATGGTAGGAGCCTTCCTTTACATGGGCATCCTAGTTAGCACCTCACTGACATTTGTTTCCCATGCTGCTTTGATTTGAGTAGGCTCGGGAGTCCTTTGTAGTCTCGCCATGACTTATGCGATGAAGACTCATTCCTCTTTGCTTCTTCACTTCGTTCTGGCCTTATACCCTAGAGGTTCCTTTGTGTTGAGTTGTACTATTGCATTTCATTTTGACCATTTGCACCTTTTGGCCTTGAGCCGGCTTCACTTGAACTCGTGTTTAAGCCAACTTTTGACCATGACGACTGCAAAATCAAACTTGGATACCTTTGACTTCTGCAAGTTGACACGCCTTGACCCATGGAAGGAACACACCTTTAAGTGTCTTTGGCCAGTTTTTGGCTCCCTGCATTGTGCATAGGAATGTTCCACTCCCAGGAACTAGATCATTTGCTTCACCGGCACTCGTTCTTTCCACTGTACTATAGCATTATTTTATTCTTTTTCCAGCTTAAAGAAAAAAAAAAAATTATATATTCCAAAAAGAGCGGGAATGGGATAGTATTCCATTTATTGTTGGCAGCTAGAGTCAGTCGTGTCGCCCTTGAACAAAGCACTCAAAGGTAAGTCTCCTTCATTTGGGCAGGATTTAGTTTGACTTAGGTATGCCTTAACCTTGTTATTGAATAAGTTCTTCCCCAATTGGTTATCTCTTCCAATCATATGGAGGGTTCGTTTGCACCTCCTGCACAACAAGCTTATACAGAGTCATCATATGCTGCCACATAGTCACATTGAGTCGTGCTTTTGTTCAAGGGAAGTTAGCCTGAGTCAGCCTCTCTGCGGTGTCTCTTAACTCATTTTTCAGTCGGCCATCCCTGGTTGTCAATATCATGTCTATCATCACATCAGTTATATTGGTCCTTTACTCGTTCCAGTTTGAGAAGGTCTCCATTGACTTCTTGCTGGCGGGTCTTGTCCTTATCGACGACGACATCTTTCTCTGAGGATAGGCCTAGAGCTGTACCCTGGCCCTATTTTCATTATTGATAGGTCACCTTGTGCTCAACATCGATCAATATCATGGGTCTTTGACTGAGTGGTTTCCCTTGTGTTCGACATCAACTTACATTATCACACATTGGGATTCGTGTAGTACCTTGGTTTCCATTTGGCCCTATTGGTGGGTACCTCGCCTCTGTGTCAAATTTCATTATTGGTTGGTTCAGAGGGTTTCTGCCGTACGCTTGCCACATCTTGTGTACTCCGGAAACGTACTTCGGTCGGGTTACTACATCTTTTCGTCCGATTCCTTCCGCATTATTGGCCTATGGGTTACACTCGTGCTAGATTGATGAAGGATGTCTTAATGCCTTCCTTCTAGTGGATCTTTCCCTATCGACCTCGACTCATTGCTCTGGGGCAAAAATCTAGAGGCCATTTGGCAGTACCTTGGGGTTTACAGTCATTAGTGGTAGATCCTTCGCTATCGACAGTGGGAAACCATCATTGTCTCCTGATTGATAGATTATTACAGGTGTTCGAATCCAACTCATCTATTCACACTTGTTATATTGTACTGGGTACTTTGACGCTCATTATCATTATCGGTGAGTAGTCTCGCGTTTGTTAACGGTATACATCAATGACTGGTAATCAAACGATTTCTCACATGGTCGACTTCATATCATTTATTCCCATGCTGTAGAAATGTACCATGGTGGTTGGTGAAGACCTCAGGTTGTATCAACATCCATTGGTTCACTTGGGAGTTTCTCTTGTTAATGCTAGTTGATACCACTCCACCTTATATGTTGCAGTCATTCATGGCAACATTTTATATGCTGGCACCTAAGTTTGCAGTGTAGTACCATCTTATTCCATCATGTTCATTTGGTACTTTTTGGGATCAGTCTTTGATACCAGTGATCCACTTCATCCTTCAGCATCATTGACATTCTTATACATGACGTTCAGACATGTACTTGTTCGATCTTGATCAGATGATCCATTATGTATTTTCCAGTCATTTATACTTTTATACTTAGTGGATCCGCTTGTACTTGATATGCAGACATTCTATACTTTCTCTGAGCATGGGTATGCCTGCCTCAAACAATGTTTCTTTCTGATCTTCTTTTGTGGCTTGGCAGGCTGAATTCTGGTGCAGTCCTTCTCAATTTTCGACATATTTCCTTTCCATGAACTTGCTTAATACATTTCGGCCATCATGTACCCCTTCTAACCTCATATATTAGGGGGCATCTGTTATAGCTCCAAATCTCACTCTTGTGGTTTATGATGGTGCACTCATGGCCTAGGGCAACCCCTCCTTACAGACCTGGTCCAAAGTTTAAAAAACAGAGTTTTATTCGCTATACGCGACATTGCCTTGAGCTAAACGCGTGTATACGCGAGTATGTGTATACCCAACCCGCATATATGTCTTAAAACACTTAAAAAAAATGAATCTCCTTAATTTCGGGCGGAGATCACGGGTTTCACCTGTTGATTACCTGTTAGTGCCCGTGTCCCAACTGTTCCCAACGAATTCCCAACTAAAAAACTACTTTGGGAGAAGTATAAAAAGGCTTCAATGGGAAGGCCAAAGGGAGGAGAGAAGAGAGAGAGATTATTATGCTGAGATTTCCCTGACCACGTCTGAAGATCCTAGTGCCTCCTGCACTTCCCCCATTTTACAGGAAACCCTTGTTTCCTTGTGTGTGTTGATGTCCTCATACTACTTGAGATATCATGGAGTAAGTCATGGAAGGTGTTTGTTAAAGGCTTGAGGCTGGACGAATCTAGGAGACGGTTCCGCTTTGGGCCTGTGAAAGGATGAATCAGGTGAAATTATTCCTTTCTGTACTTTATTTGTCTATAATAAAAGAAACACATGTCTTTGTTCCTGATATAAATCTTCTTCATGTTTATGATATTCATGTTATGATTCATATGTGAATGGTTGTTTAATTGCATAACTAACTACCTTTCATTATAATATGAAGATGGTTTCTTTATGATATTTAGTCCATATACTACTGTACTTTCTAGAATTGATTGTTTTGCAGGTTGAAGGAGCAAAAGGAACTCCAAGAAGGGTTTGGACCCTAGAAGGCTCTTCTCAAACGTAAGACCTCAGGTACGCCCCTTATAGTAGAGTTTGCTTATATTAGCATTATGGCTATATGGAATGTGAGTTTCTTTGTATAGACAACTTCCAGTCTACTAGGGTATCAACCCAAGACCCTAGGGGAATTTATTCCCTAACAATGAGGGATTGTCCATAGTACAAGAGTGGTAGGCCTAATATATGTAGTGCGCAAGAGGCACAAACTATTGGAGACATTGGTCAGAGTACTCCAAATATCTATGCATCATTGGATAACAAACAAGCAAAGCATCATGCATCTATCATTGAGATGGATGGTAAGCTTTGTCATAAAGTTATTTCTATTTTGATTAACCCTGGATTTAATTAGCTACGTTAGTCCTGACTTGGTGGATAAGTGTGGTTTGAGTAAGGAGTTGCATGCAAAATACATGTATGAAGAAGTGACTTCATCATTGGGTAAGATCTTGTGCTTTTGACTTAAATGGTATGCCTACCACAACACATTTGAATGTACTACCATTGGGTTCATACAATATATTATTGGGCATGGATTGGTTGTATTTACATAGAACCAAGGTTGACTGCTATGACAAAGCTATTGAGTGTGTTGATGACAATGGAGAACCAAGAGCCTTGCAAGGTAATAAGAAAGCCACATTAGTTAGGATGGTGAAAACTATGCAAGCAAAGTGTAGCTACAAGAAAGGGTACAAGCTATTTGCAATTCATATTTCTAGTGATAAGGGTAAGGAGGCTGAGGATGCAGATGTGTTAAATACGTACCTAGTTTTACAACAGTTCAAGGATGTATTTCCTGAGGACATTACAAAGTTTTCACCTCATAGGGAGGTAGAATTTTCTATTGACTTAGTGCCATGGGAAGCTCCAACATCGAAAGCAACTTACATGATGAGCAAATCTGAGTTGGTTGAGTTAAAGTTGTAGTCGAAGGAAATGTCAGACAAATGATAGATTAGGCCAAGTGTATCACCTTGGGGCGCACTAGTCTTGTTTGTGAGGAAGAAAGATGGTATCCTTAGATTATGCATTCATTACAAGAAGTTGAACAAAGTGACTATCAAGAACATATACCCTTTGTTGAGGATTGATGACTTGTTCAATCAGTTGAAGGGAGCAACAATGTTCTCAAAGATTGCATTGAGATCCGGATACCATCAGGTACACATCAAAGAGGAGGATATATACAACACTGCGTTTAGGACCAGATATGGGCATTATGAGTTTGTTGTTATTCCATTTGGCTTAACTAATACTCCAACTATGCTCATGTGTTTAATGAATAGTGTGTTGCTTCCATATTTTGATAGTTTTCTATTGCGTTCATTGATGATATACTATATATTCTAAAAATGAGGAATATGATGCCGAGCACTTAGCAGTCATGTTGACGTTGTTGAGAGAGCATTAGTTGTATGATAAGCTCAACAAATGTAGTTTCTTTCAAATCGAGGTGCACTACTTGGGGCATATTGTCTCTGAGGAAGGCATTGTAGTAAATCTAGAGAAGATAAGGGCCGTCATGGAGTGGGTAGCTGCTAAGAGTGTGGATGAGGTGAAATATTTCATGGGTTTGAATGGTTACTATAGGAGGTTCATTAGGAACTTCTCGCAGATTTCTTATCTTATTACATCATTGCCAAGGAAAGGTAAGAAGTTCAAATGGACTGAAGTGTGTGACGCTAGCTTTGAGAAGCTCAAGAAGTTGCTAACACATGAACCAATGTTATAGATTGAAGATCCAAACAAAAAGTTCGTAGTATGTAAAAATTCTTGCAAGAGAGGACTTGGTGGAGTCCTTCATAAGGATGGATAGGTGGTATGTTATGAGTATCGTAAACTACACGGGCATGAGAAAAACTACCCGACACATGATATTGAGTTAGCAGGGATTATACATGCACTGAAGATGTGGAGACACTATCTTCTTCGCTAGCAATTTGTGTTTATCAGTGATCACATTAGGTTGAGATACTTGTTCAACCAACCAAATCCAAATGCCAGGCAGGCTAGATGGTTGGCCACGATCAATGAGTTTGACTTTGAGATTAGGTACATCAAAGGAAAGGAGAAATGAGTGGCAGATGCTCTTAGTAGATGGTTACAGGTGAATCCCTTAACATTTATGAGTTCTTATGGGACAAATTTATAGGACAGGATCTTACGGGTAGGACAACAGGATGTCAGATATATGGAGATTATGCATAGGTTTCAGCAGGGTGATAGTACAGGTACAAGTCATGGTATAGATACATGTGCAGGCACAGGTACAAGTACATGTAGTGGTACATGTATAGGTGAAAGTACAATTATAGGCATAGGTACAGATGCACAGGACTTGGACTATTGTCTTACAATAGAGGGATTGGTCAGGTTTCGAGACATGATATATGTACCAGATAGTAGCGAGCTCAACAAGGTAATATTGAGGGAGTTTCATGCAAAACCATATTTATGTCACCCAGGTTATCAGAAGACACTCACAGTGGTGAAGAGATATTACTATTGGTCAAATTTGATGAGGGATGTAGCAGAGTTTGTGGCTAGATGTTTCGAATGTCAGTGTGTGAAAGTAGAGTGCAAACTTCCAGGTGGACTGCTACAATCGATCGCTATTCCCAATTGGAAATGGGAGGTAATTTCCATGGATTTCATCACAAGGTTGCCGAAGATAATAAAGTAGAATGATTCCATCATGGTCATTGTGGACAGGTGTTGGTGTCCCAAATTGCTCTATTTTTACCCCATTTCCATAAAATTTAACCTCTATTTTATCTCTACTTAACCCTCTCATTCATGTGCTAGTCCAAGATAATCAAATATTCCTACATATGCTTCGTATTTCATAATTAAGATTTATTAAGTGATTTATTAATTACATTACATAGATTTCATGCCTGTTAGTATCTCTTGTAACTTATGTTTAACTTTCCTAAAAGTAATTGAAGAACTAAGTGTTAATT
Source organism: Pinus taeda (assembly GCA_000404065.3). NCBI lineage: Eukaryota > Viridiplantae > Streptophyta > Pinopsida > Pinales > Pinaceae > Pinus > Pinus taeda. The sequence continues at coordinate 73,157 of APFE030798671.1, forward strand.
ATGAGTTAGCATGATCAGTGCAGGCAGATTCTTGCACTGCCAACTATGTTGCTACGAGATCTCCATGATAGTTCGAATCCTTCCACGCAGGCGTTTTGATCCACAACCCCTAGTTCGGTTGTGGACTAACTGAGGTTGGATATCGGCGGCTATAGTTAGGGATACTTGCCAAGGATGGTCTACGGCCAGTGAAGTTCACATTCCATTATAACTATTAGCCGGTTTTGTAGTATTGGTTGTTAGTCCGTTCGACTGAAAGGCTTGAATAGGAAATGACTGTAATTAGAAGAATATGGCTAAGGCCAAAAGATTTTATATAATGTAGACTTTAGGTAGAACCAAGGAGCGATCTCTAAGTTGTAATTTCATTCACTGTGTAATTTTGTATCGCCCTCGGCTTTGGGCTGGACTCGCACCATCATGTATATTTTCTAATCAAGTTAATACAAGGAACACACCATGTTATCTACACACTATGTCTAATTTACATTTTATGCGTGCTTAAGTGCTGGATTGCTTCGTTTCCTAAATGGGAAATGAGTTGGTTGGCTAGGGCCCAGCCAAACCAACTCGTTTACCCTTGTGCTTTCACCATTTAAAAGGTCTGTGTGAACATTTATTCATTTGCAGTTGCGTGATTTGAATGGTTCTTATATTTATTTCATAAGTTTTAAGTTAAATTCATTTCGTAGTTAAGTGTGAACAGATCCATAGTTTGGAAGTTTGATTGAGCTTATTTCTTCCTTGCAATTTCTTTCTTGCAATTCCTTCCCTGCAATTCTTGTCTTGGTTTGTTTCTGCTCGGGTCGTGCAGGAATATTCTTCCTATACCAGTGCATGTCGTTTCCTGCATTCTAGTTTATTCATTTACTTTTAATGGTGATAACTTTTCCCCTCTCAACATTAAAGATATTTCAAAAAACACAGAGGATAAGTCAAATAAGTCATCGTTAGATTTTCAAAATAAAGAGATAGCTATAGAACATCCCTTGATTGTTTCCAAGCAAGGAACACTTGAATCTCCTTGTCTGAAAATATATGACCAAAAGGAAAGATCTAGGGAAATTGGTAAAATTAGTTGTGATGGTTACTTTGCCAACGACGATGTTATTGATTTATCTCAAGTAACTCATCAAAGCTCCAAAAATGAGAGATAAACTAATTCAGAAAACATATCATTCAATCCTCATTTCGAGGCCAAAGATCATTCGCCTGATTTTGCTGACCAAGACGATATCCCGATCTATGATTCATACCATGAAGAAACCCCCATGCCTGTTCACAATCATAATTTATCTTCTGTTTCACATGACTTGGCCAGTTCTTGTGAACAGCAAAATTTTACAAGCTTATCCCAGTTGTGCTGTAACTTTATTTGTACAAAAAACTTTTTTATTAGTTATTCCCCACTTGCACTCATTTTGTACAAAATCGGATTGCGTTTTAAATTTTCAGTTTTTTGATAGATTATTCTGGTATGACCAACACCTTATCAAAGAACATCCAAAAGACGAGCTACCATTGTGGAAAGCTAAACTATGTCAAGGGAGTACAAAACTTCCTCTATTACAAGATCATCAAGATATAACATAAATTCATCCTTATTTTTATGATCCAATAGATATCCAGTCGGAAAGAAGTTTTTGCGAGAAAGAAATTTCGGACAAAATTCGAACTGAAGTTATGCATTCTTATTCCACATCCAACGTTAACAGTCCAAGAAAAGTTCCATTCTTAACATTAACGTTGGAAAGTTGCATACGTGTAGGAATAAAAATGAGAAGGTGGCTCCATTGGAAATATCATTTCACTTAGACAAATTTTTGTATATAATTAGAGTAGGAGTATGAGTAGTTTAGTTAGGTAGTTAGATTTATTTTTGAGTAGTTGATAGTCAAAATAAGAAAAGAAGATCATCCCTATTGTCTACACAACCCTAGGGAATGTCTGCTTCTCATTTCGTTAAGTATTTTTTTCCGTAAATAAAGTTTGCTTTGGTCAACAACATTCGACGTTTACGAAAGACACCTTTTTCTCTATCAAGATTTTGAACTTATGCTTCTATGAATGACAAATATTTTTCTTTGAAACTTGATCTTTATTATCAATAGAACTTTAATCCAGATATGATATTAGTTTCAACTCCAAAAAATTGAAGAAAATAATCTCAGCGAAGCAATTGTTTTATGTCAGTACAATGAAAGGCATCAATGACAAGATGAGGAGTCCCTGTAGAAACAACGATTACCAAAGAAGCTTTATTATTTTCGTCCAGAACTTTCTTAAGGAAAGAAAATTGACTTCCTCCCTGCTAAAGGAAATCGCAGCATTCAGGGAAGCAATCCAAGGAAAACACTATATCTCAAAGAATAAGAGGTCTCATCACGAGCCGACTTATCATCATCAAAGATATTATAACTTGCTGACTTTGCCAAAACTGTCCATCAAAACAGGGCAACGACTCAAGATTGTTGCAATCAAAAGACAAGGGGTCTCATCACGAGCCAGCTTGTTCAGCAAAAGTATAAATCAAGTGAGTGACTGTGTCATAATTTGGCCACCAAACCAAGACATTGTTCTTTAGAGAAATAAAAAAGAAAAAGTGTCAAAATGGGTTTTTCTCTGAATAGTTGTAAACACTTAGGCAGGATAAAGGATCATTATTGGTTAATAGGTAACCCTGTCGAGGCTATGGACGCCTGTTGGCAGCAGAGGCTCTACTTGCGACAAAGAAGCATATTTGAAAAGGACTGCTATACAGGGAAGACTTTATTTTAATTTTTATTTTAAGACCAAGTAAGGGCTGGTGTAAATGCAAGAACAAACTAAGAATACAAGTAAATAGAAAGGAGTTGAAACGAAATATCATTGATAGTTTGAAGTATAATATTTTTACCTTTCTATAATAAAGTTTAAGTTTTCTGAGAATTTTTTTTTTTTTTTTACTTTTAGAAGTTTGGAAAACGTCAAAAGAAAGTCAGAGATAACTGGGTCTCCTAAGTGAATCGCCAATTGTTGTGGCCAGCAACAACCCCCCCTTTTTTCATTTAAGTATTGTCCAAAATGCTAAATGAATGGGGACCCCTAGTTTAATTTTGAGAAAAATCAAATTTTCCTTCTTCAAAATAAAGCTACCATCGTAATCTTAGATAAGTCTTTTGAATATTTTTTAACCTAAGTCTACGATAAGGTAACGATCTTTAAAAAATTGCATTAATGCGCAAGGCTCCCCCCCACGTTAAGCCTAACGTCGCATCGCAGTAAGTAATATTCATAAGGAAAAACCTCAAAATCTTCCGATCTGCGATAACACCGATTGCAAGATCGCACATCGCAAAAATAAAATGGAAATACTTAACAAACATCAAACTCCTGCAACCTGCTATGTTGCGACATGCGACATTGCGATCGCCGCGATGGCATAGTCTGCGATCTGGCGATTTGCGATTAGCGCGCCTTGCGATGGCACGATCTTCAATATAACGTAAGCAAATCATGAATCATTTAATCGCGAATCCTTCGGGCACGCCATTCAAAGAAAAGCCACTTACCATAATCTGACCCCAAATCATGCGCTTTTAATGATAGTAAGTTGATTAGTTGTCAGTTATTTAATGAAATGAAGACGCGTGCTTTGCTAAAGAATTATTTCACGTAAGGTGGCATATTTGGTATATCTGTTGCATTTAAAACTCTCCCATCACCTTTCTCAATTAGTCATTTCCACTTCGCTCGTAAATCTGCAGGGACTAAGAGATAAGAAGATTCAAAAGCCGAACGCAGGAGCAAATGGGAAAGAAACATAAAGCCCAAGGCTCCGAGACGAAGGAAAAGGCAAAGGAGATGGCGCCCTTGTACACAGACACTGCATGCAACAGGGACGCAAGAATTTCAACCTGGGAAGGCATGTATAGGCTGCTAGAGGAAGAAAATCCTAGAGTAATGAAGGTTGATAGCGCCGCGGGATCACAAAACTCTTCCGAGGCATCCTTAGAAGAGCTGGCT
>APFE030798671.1:83973-119783 GCA_000404065.3 Pinus taeda
TTACCTTTAATGATTTCTATTCTTATAATGGCTGAATGATCTTTATTACCAGTTATTATTCGAAATCTTTTTAGATCGTATAATGGAAGATATACAATCCCGGGTTAGAATAGATTTGATGTGTTGTTTCTCACTAGATTTACAATAGCATAGAGTAAAGTTAAAGAATCTGAATTAGATTAGCTTTAAAATACTCTTAGATCATCATAGTTCAACTCTATACACGCACACACACCCAAGATCGGGAAATTGGTCCCGTTATCCCCAGTCGGACCCGCTATACCAAACGGATAAGGAGCTGCCAACCAAGGTCCGGACCGGGTGGGTATCCCCCTTGTTGTCGACCCGATTTTCGGGGCTTCAACACCAAGATGGATCCACGATTTTGTGGACCCTTCAGTATCATTGAGAGGATTGGGCCAATAGCCTATTGACTTGCACTACCTTCGATAGTGAAATTCCATGATGTTTTCCATGTATCATTTCTTAAGGAGTATATTGAATATGTTGATCATGTGATTGACTGGTCTGTATTGCAGGAGGAAACAAATGGAGAATTCCAACTGGAGCCTTGGTGTATATTCCAGAAAAAGGTGCTCATGCTCCAGAACAGAGGAATCGAGCAAGTTAAAGTGCAATGGAAGCACTTTGGGCCTGATGAAGCTACATGGGAGATGACAGATCATATGTAGACTCTGTATCCTTCCTTGTTTGTCGGCTGAGGCAAAGTAGCCTTGATATAGTGGTTTGGTGATTGCTTATGGTGGTTTGATGATTTCTTATGGTGGTTTCATAGTTGCTTTATGGTGGTTTAATATTTTCTTATGATGGCTTGGTATACGCTTCATGGTGGTTTAGTATTTGCTTTATGTTGGTTTACTATATGCTATATGATGTTTTGATGTATATGCTTAGATATGATGTTAGTATATGTTTGATATATTTTTTGATATATGATTTGGCATATGTTTTGGTATATATATATTTTGATGATATTGTTAAAGGTACACCAATGTATGGATGGAAATATCATAACAAGCTATGTTATAAATCTGCACTATGCAATATGGGTGTTATGTTAATATGCTATCACATGGTTATGCTATCATGATGTTATGATATCATATGATTTGGAACTCAACAAGATGATCATTGTAAATACCGTAATGAGCTATGTTATAAAGCTCCACTATGCAGTATGTTGTCATGTTGTCATGATGTTATGGCTTGAGCAGGTATTTCATTGTAAATACTACATCGAGCTGTGCTATAAAGCTCCATAAGCAGTATATCTTCTTTCAGTAGGTTGCTGAGGTATATGTGTGATTGAACACCGAGGACGGTGTCCCCCAAGGGGGATGGTTTTGTAACAACCCTGGTGAAAGTTCCATGTAGTAGTGTTAAAAACAATAACCACGGATGACTGGGACACTTATTCCAAGCTGAATGTTGGGCAAGACATCCTAGGGGGTGTTCATTTGATTGTTTATGGCAAAGGAAATTGACAAAGGAAATATATAAGGCATTAAAAGGTATTTTGGCACATTTATTTATGAAAATAATGGAAATTAGGAGAAAAAGTAGGTGAAAGGTCACATGTTACATGTGAGGAGGAAAATGAAGGAAAATAATGGAAAATGAAGAAAATAGAGGCCTCATTCATAAAAGGGCTTATGAGGATCAGTTGGTAACCTTTTGTAAGTTTAGCTTTGGAGCTCTCTCATTCTTCTCTTTCTCTGTTATACTCTTGGATACTTAGAGTTTTATTGGAGAACTCTTCGAGGGTGTGTCATACTTGGATTCTTGGAGCAAGAAGGAAAATGAAAGAGTAGGAAAGCGCAAGAAGGCATCAGCATCAACAACTACATCATATTTGCTTGTAGCTACAAAGTTGCATGTATTATTTCTCACTAGTTTTGGTATGCATGACATATGCATGTGGTTTATTGGTTGTGATATGTCATTGGCATGGAGGATGACTGAGATTGATAGTGGATTTTCTAACCATTTTCTAGATAGCCATGGTGATTATGGGCTTATTTCCTTGTCGTATTTTTGATTGGTTCTCATGTTTCCTTAGCTTGGGTTGAGTTACTAGTCCCATAGCCTTAGTTGGACAAACGCTTTGGAGCCTTGGAACAACTTGGGTTGAGTTACTAGTCCCATAGCCTGGGTTGGACAAACACTCCGGAGCCCTTGGTGGGTTGAGTTACTAGTCCTGTAGCCTTGGTTGGACAAACACTCTAGAACCCGATAAAAGCTGTGGATTGAGTTACTAGTCCCATATATGGGTTGGACAAATGCTCTGGAGCCCTGGATGGCTGGGATAAAGACCGATCTGATGATGGTTTTGGTGATGTCTAACTGTGAGGTGGAATCATTGTTTGATGGGTTGAGGTGGATGGCCTCTAGAAGCCCTGGATGAGTTTTGATTGATGTGTTCTATGAGATCCCACATTCATGCTTGGAATATGACACGTGGGTGAATGGCCTAAGAGATATTTGGCTCAATCATTCTACGGTTGGGTGGAACGTGGTAGTCCCATCTTTGGTTGGTTCACTGCATTCATTAATGAGAAATTTATTCCCTTGATTTTCATGTGTAAAGGTACTGATGTATTTATGGATTTCATGGATGATATGTTTATTGTATTTCTGTTCCTATTATGCTGGTTATATGCACATTTTATGATAGCAACTATGTATGGCTCTTAACATGTTCTTACTTGTATGTGAATGGATAATGTGTCTATGACCTAATAGATGATAATGCAACAAATGGCATGAGGAAACAATAGTTCATAGTGATTCTCAGATAAGTATGAGATCCCTACGCTTAACTTTGTTATTTATACCTGTAGATTACATGTCGATGATATGTTTGACGAAATGCCTTTCATGGCTAGTATGGATCTAATCGAACAAGTATTTAATTTAGTACTTTCATTTCCCTTTTACTTTGATGATTTGAAGAGATCGATCAGTTCTGGGAAGTGACTTGGGCTCTAGGCCTGAAAAAGTGGCTCAAATCTCGGAGTCGATGGCATAGCACTGACAATTTTCGTCTACAGTCACTGGAAGGTAGGCCTATGAGAGCGAATTTAGGTTGTTGGTCTCTCCCTTTCCCATAGCATGAGAGCGACTATGGCCCAAGAGACCTAAAATAATAGTGAGACCCAAGCACATGCTATCTGAACAACTGACTTGTCCTCTGAGGGTTTTATTGATGATGTTGGATGTCTGTATGGTGTGTTTCCGTCGGTTCCACTTCCTTAAGGTGACTTAGGAGGTCAAATCATATCGTAGTGGCCTCTCGTTGCATGTTTTCCTCGATTGTCCGGTTGCTTGGGTAGATGTGGGAGGAGGGTGTTACAATTACCTCTCACTTAGAGGCTCACTTTTCTCCCTCCTTTTGTAGTAAGAGAACCTAGACACAGTTACGTTGCACACTCACTAGACACACTCACATTGCTTTTCGAAGATACCATTGCAACACTCTTATGTGCTGACAGCTAGAATTGAGGAAAATCTCTAAGTATTTGACAACCGGGCCATCATACTAGATGAGACTCCTACGCCAAACGGTGTGAAGACTAATTAAGACCTCATATCAAGAAGATATCCTGAATGTTGGTGAATCGAACGGCGTCAACAAAATTATAGGAAAAAAAGTTTACTTATAATTAAACATGTTTTAAATATAGAAAATATGAAAAAGTAAACTTTACCATTAATTCAACGTATTTTAAATTTAAAAAATTAAATTTATAATAAAAATTTTATAATTATTATATGTTTTTCAAAACTTTAATATTTTTGAAAATCATATAAATAATTAAAAAATAAAAAAATAATTACATTTAATTTTTATGTTTAAGGATGATTTAATTTTTTTTGTTTAAGGGTGGTGTAAGATAAAGTGAATAGTGAACCGAAGCTATTATCAAAGAAACTTCATTTCATTTTAGATATGACAAATAGATTTAAAAAAAATAAAAAAAAATAATGAAACTCACATTATGTAGGCTAGAGTTTAAACAAACTCATAAAGAAAATGTTAAAGTAATTTGAGCCCCGATTTGGGTTGGGTTACACTAGTTTAAATTGAGATTCAAGTCATCCATACAATACCAATTATAATGCCTTTTCTAATAAACATTTTATAATAATTATCATGTATATATGAGATAACATACATAATAAGTTAGAAACTGCTTATTAAATTTTATTTCACTATAAAATAATCTTCTCTACTAAGCGATCTCCTTTAATGAGCACAATTAGACAATGCGCATTATATAGTTTTGTGTTGTGACAAACTAATTGCTATACATAATATTTCATTTTACTTCATAAAATAATAAATAATCTAAATTTATAATTACATACAATCATATAAAAGTTATAATTTTTTTTGAAATTAAACCTTAATTTATAAATACATACAATCATATAAAAGTTATAATTTTTTTTTTAAATTAAACCTTAACATTTATCACTCGGGTGATAATTACTCACAATTTTTTTAATTTTTTTTGTTTTGTTGTTGTTGTAAGTTTTAAGAATATATTTATATTATGAAACCATTGATTTTACATTGATAGCTTTTGTTTCCCAAAAACTTTGTAGGATCCCATATATATGGAGACTAAAGAAAGCATGTTCCCATAGTCCTAGGTTTATCCAAAAAACACAACTAGAGAAAACTACCAACATTCCAACTATCTAACCCATTGGTAATTACATGCATTGTTGCATGTTGGGAAATCAAACAAAACAATGTTCACATAGAGCATACTAAGCCATACGGAGCGCTGTAAAACCATAGAAGAAGTAGACATATCATATACAAAAAAGAACCAAGTGCCATAAAATACCATTAGTCTAATATAATGATTGGAGAAAGAGCATTAGAATTATCTTGGGGTGAATCCTCCACTGGTGCATTGATAATTGTTGGTGTGTGAGGTTGCAAGTCTGATCCAGAGTCTGAATCAAACACCACGTAACGTTCCACCCATGTTAACCTGGTGACAATGTCGTCCAGATTGTCCCTGATGTCTCGTAGGATCCGTTTGATCTCCTTTTGTCCAACAAATAACTGGTAGTGGTCGATTTGTTTTCCATTGATGACCATATGAAGTAATGTTTATAGTTGATGGTGCAGAGCCAATGTGTGGAAAAAATTAAGTCTCCTTTTGTGAAGCTTCCCAAAATTTGGAGTCCACCTGAAGGAGCTACCACTGAATTTAGTAACATAAAAATATGGTCAATCACCAAATTCCTTGGCTTCCAAGTGAGGAAGAATCTCATTCCTCACTTCTGGGAGAACATAGTCGAAGTGGAAAGCCAATGAGTGCCAACTAAAATAGATGCCGAAGACAAGATGTCGATGCTCCTTCGACACCACCCCGATGACTTGATTGAGACAATCGAGGAGCCATAAAAACAATTATTGTAAATAGACTTGGTTGGGGTGACCAAACTATAGTGAAAGGGATTGTGTAACCGGAAGCAATTGGTATGACCAGAAGTCAAATCCAGACAGTACAATAATGAAGAGGTGATATTTCAGGGATGTAAGAATTGAACTAAGAGTGAAGCCAAAATGTTAGAAAGACATCGTTAACAAAAAATAGGGTGAACAACCCTAAACACCTTCGATAAGAAACTTCCTTTTGACCCTGTATTTGTAGTTGGGAATAACGTGTGAGGACTATACTAAAAAACCTTGGAAAGTCTAGGCCCATTAATCTATCAGAACCAAATTGAAAATTTGTCCGAGTACCAAACACCGCATACAAGGACTAGACAACTGAAGGATATACGCACAAAGTTGGGGATTTGGGAGGACGCAGAAGGTAACACAATGACTGATTAAAATTAAGGACCCGTCGCTATGTTGTGTAGAAAGAGAAGAAAAAATGTAGCAAGAAAGTCTCAATTTGAATTTAGCCTTTGTCAAATTGAGTAAATCGAATTTCCACATAAACATGACAACTTGGAGGAATTTAACTAGTGTGACATGGATATTGTCACTCATTTAGCTCAATAAATTCAAGTTATAGGGATTGGAGTTATATTATGCATGTGTGATTGCTAAATTTTAGTAATCGAGTTTAGTTATTTTCAGTTGTATTTAGTTAAATGACCTCTAACTATTGTTAGAGTTAGTTGAAGGTCAATTGTGCAGTGGGACAACAGTCTAACTCATAGATTTGTTATTTAACTGATCAATGAACCTAAAATAGCTAGCGCATGTAGACAATTCAAGTTCCTGAGCTAAAGTGGAGATGAGAAGGCAATGTAACATCAGTTGTAGACTAGTCTTGAGTGTACATGTGTTGCATGCAATCAATGATCAATCCTTGGGAATTGCGCAATTAATTTAGAGGAAATTCCTAAAGAATAGGGTCTAATTTCCTCAAGATTTGCACAAGGAAATAGGAGTCTAGGTGAGCTGATATTGGCTAAGTGTTGGCCAGAGTTATTCATTGAGAAGAGAGAACAATTATTATTTTGCAGGTTGAGCTCAGAGCTAAATCTAGCAATTTTAATAGATTATCTGTTCATCTGATTAATGCAAAGAGGCTTGAGGGGTTTTTACTTGTTGAGTTCCCCTAGAAATAACTGTGTATTTGTGGTTTTTCTTATTGCATGTCTATGTTTGTTGTTATAAATTGTGAATTTCATTCTGCATATCAATAAAGTAGAATTGTGTCTCATGATTTTAGATTAAATTTCTTGAGTAGTTGCAATTCTATCAAATTTCTAAAAAAAACATGGTCACCTACAATAAACAACCAAACTACCGAACCAAAACAAAACGTAAGAACTAGTGAGTTGACAACAAATGTTGAAGCAGAAAGGGTGTAAGTATATAAACAAACCTTCACCCAATTGTCAGAACGTCAACATTGGTGAGTAATACATACCTAGAACCACTGCAGACCTGGAAACACAAGAAAATTCTCCACCATGGGGCAAGAATCTTGTACTAATAAAGAAAATCCAAGACTTGAAGAGAAAACAGGTGAAAAAGACTGCCTGAGTGATCATAATCCTTAGAGGGACAAGTGTGTGTTATGGCACACATGTTATCAATCACATTAAACATGCCATTCATGTGCCCTTTGCCTAGAAATACCTCCATAATCAACTTCAATGGCCAGAAACTATGAACCAAGAGAATGTCGAATGAAGGTCCCTCTCCCACCACTTGCCTGTGTTTAAACTATTTTGACAAAGTTTGATGTGGTTGAGCTTGAAGACAGGTATAAATGCCACACATGGGCAGGGTTTAGAGAGTGGGTGACGTCAGCTCCCTGCCCCCGACGCACCTTCCTCTTCACCATTGTCTTCTTCCGCATGCAAATTATGCTAACTGATGCCCTTGGTTGCAAAGATTTAGGTTAATACTCAAGGAAAACTTCTATTTTGAATTGAAATTCATCACATTGTTTAATGTTTGTTGTTTGTTTTTTTTAATATAATTTTAGAAATAAGTAATATATTTTATCTCACATGGGCAGGAGAGAGTAGACTAATTTTAGGCATAAGATAAACTCCAAATTATATGCACCTATCCCGACGCCCTTTTCTCGTGTCTGATTGTCCACCAAGAATTTTTAGTGCGTTGAATGGTCCAACTTTGTTTCCCTCTGTTATCTCTCCCGACAACATTTTCTATCAACTGCCCATCCCACTCATCACTATTGTGGATTGTCCAAATCGTTACCACCTTCCCATTTTACCTGAGGTCCACTTACCAATTCCACCATGCTAAAAACCAATCTCATGGGCGCACTTTACATTTTCAAACTAGCATTTTACCCACTTCATTTTCAAACGAGCGCCCTCCTTACCCTGTCCTGATCAAGGGGATCTAGAAAATGCTCAAAAATCAAAGTGCTCAAATTCTCCCAAAATGAGAATTGAATCTTAAAGCCCGTATTTTTGATTCCAACGATGCTTGAATCGCCTCAATCTGACATAGTATGAGCAAGTTCTCGTGTTCTAAAGTTTTGACAAAAGAGTAAAAAAGTCAAAGTTGCAGGTTGACTGTGCATGGTACGAATGCTAATGTGGTAGTCCGTATGCTAATGCAATGCTGACATCATCCAATTAATGGGAAATACAGATTGATCGAGAGGGAGCCAATTAAAATCCCATATTTGGGCCAGTCTTATGAGGACACATGATGCAATGCTATTGGGTTGATGATTTCAGAGTTGGGCCAATCACACGGTGACACATGTCTCAATCCTAGGGTGCCATGTGGCACTCTGGATGGTGCCAATTGTTTTTAAGTCAATTGATGAACCTTCAATGGGATCGAACACGATACCTATGACATACTAAATGAGTGCGTCACCAATGGGCCAAAGATTGGTCTTGTTAACCATGTGGGGGACCTTCTATTTAAAGTGTTTCAAAATAACGGTTGGTGAGAAAAATGGGTGAACCAATGGGTTGAACCCCGACCAGTCTGACCCAATGTTTATGGTTACGGTGATATAGCCATGGGTGTAGGGTCATGGGTTCTGGGGGTGTTTTTGGGAATTATACTAACCATATCTTCAAATCATATATGGCTATTAGAGCTTCTTTTACTTGCCTACTTCTTTCCTTAGCCTCAACAAGAAATGACAATATATTTGCAGTTCTCTTGGAATTCTTGGCTATAAGGGTAAAATTGTTTGGCCATCATTTCAAAATCCTTGAGCATGTCAATGGCACATGCTTTGTATTTGACCAAGATAACTCTTTATTTCCTATGTGTTCAAGGGAATTTTGGCCTTATGCTGCTTGATCTCCTTAAGAAAGTCTCTAATATTTTTCTCTGTGGCTTGGGTGAATGTTTTATTAGTGGAAGAAATAACTATAGGATATGTCTTAGTGTTGGTGACTATATTTTTCTCTCTCGTCATGATAAGTTGGTAGCAAGTGAGGATATTTTGTCATGTCATAAACCATAATGTATGTCCCACCTTGATGGACATACTAATCACATACTCTTCCAACTGCTTCCATTTCCTCCTCTATCATGCAAGGTGTTTAACTCCAAAATAACACTTCATAAAGAGAAATAAGAAAATTATCACATATCGTATTGTAAAATTTACGATACTTGTGTTCCCATAGGTTAGATCAATAGACATGGATTGGGGGGACAATTGGCTTCCAAATCCACACCATATTAGAGAAGGCTTGTAGTATGCACATCACGTCTAGCAAATAATAAGACATGTGAAAATGTGGTTGCTAACTTTCCTTTGGGTTGTTCACTATTTTAATAAAATCTAACAAGGACTTAAAGAAAATGTCTACCCAATTGAAAGTAAATCCTGTAGTGGTGACCTGATGTATCATGGGAACCCACATCTCCTTGAATTTTGTAGCATCTGGTTACCCATATAGTTCACTGAGTAAGGCTACAACAAACTAATACATGGTCCTCAAATAATTGGTGGGATATGAACCAAAAGTTATAACTTTGAATTCTTTTCTCGGAATCCACCATCTACTGTTACTTTCTTGGGGTCTTTATCGAAAGAAATTAGCCAATCGCCAGAGAAATATATCTCCTCGACGGGTGTTTTGTATATTGTTCTGATGGAATATGAGACAAAACATACTAGCAATTTCCCCTTTTTATCCTTGATCATCATATCCTTTATATTTGCTTGCTTGATGATCCAATTGACTACTTCTACACACAATAACACCTCTGTGTGGGCCACTACCTTGTGAAGCCAAGGAAGGCTAAATATTTGGTAGATGTGTAGGTTAGGATCCCTAGAAGGAAAGTTGAAGAAAGTATCATTTTCAAACATCCAAAATATATCACCCCATTGGCATGAAGTATCCTTGTCAATAATGCATAGTCTGTCATTGAATATGGGACATTCTAGGCTAGTTTATGCCTCCCCTTGATCCTCATTAGAAATGACTCTAGGTGTAGGTGCTTTTGCAATGCGTTTTATCCTCTTGTAAGTAGCCATCATCCTTCCTACAATCCACCAACGGTAATATTAAAGCCAAGTAAACCAATTAGTGTAACTAAAATAACAATGAAAATGTATTATCATATGGTTAGTTACAATTCGACTTTTGAAAAAGGCACCTTAACAATAAGACACAACTAGACATATCATGCATTGGTTACATAGGAGAATTAATTTTAAAGGTAAGACTTGGTATCCTAAATATTGGTAATTTCATTAAAATCTATCTTAGTTTGGATAAAGATTCACATCCACATGCTTCACAACTATATGCCTTCATGAATCAATAAGCATACAATAATGACAACCATAGCATAGAATTGAAATTGAGACTTCCTACATGAAGCTCAGATAAATCAACCACTGAAGCAAGCTCATAGGTCTAGAGTATATTTATCAATGCCCATATCTTGTACTACACTGCTTAGGAACCATATAAGATCGATCACAATTTATACTCAGAAACATGATAAATTTAATATACTCAAGAGGACATGAATCTTCCTCAATATAAATCTACCCTATTAAATGCAATAATCAAAGTACAATCAATTTTTCAAAGAATCCAATTTTTGGTAATCATACCAACCATGTAAAAAGTCCATTTTTACGACTCACTATATTAGAGGGGAATTCCAAAAAAAAGAGATTGAATTGATATACTTCCAAACAAAATTTCAAGCATGAGACATTTTCGCAAAATAATTAAAGATAGAGAAGTTTGAAAATTGTAGAATATAATTTCAATTTGTACCTAGTTGTCAAGTTACTAGTCATTACGACATTAGACACCTAGACATCATGTAATATACATCATTTTATGAATATAATGAGGGATTAGGTAAAAAACCACCTCAAGATATTATAATGTATTCACTCACAATAAAATTCAATCATGTATTCCAAAATTAGACACATGACGTTATTGCAATATATTCATTCCACTCATTATTTATCTTGTGAGTAAGTGAATTATTCCAGCATAATAAGTTGAAACTTGACAAAAATACAATGGATTGATCCCCATCTAGATAGGGTCTACCCTCTATTGACCGAATGTAAAAGAAAACTAATGAACTTTTATGATTCAAATCCCCCATTCCCACTTTCGAGTAGGTTTTTTGAAGGATAATTTGGAGAGCCCCAATTGACCAATACATTTTCTCATGATGACCACCCATAATGGGTGGATGAACGCCCAAACCCTCGCTTCTTGTGATAAATTTATAAAGCAAAAACAAGAAAATGGAGGAAATAAGAGGACCTACCTATTGTCGCCACAATATCTCACTCTCTCACTTTATGCCGGCTCTCTTTTGGCACAAAGGGGCTATATGATAGAATCCTATTACTAAAACTATGCAATGTAAGTTCATGATGCAATGGAAAAAAATATTTAGCAAAAAAAATTAGAGTTTATAATTTTATGAAATGATTGGTGGACCAAGACTAGTGTCAACACATCGGAAAGTGGAGTCAAATGGTTAAACTAGGTGGATTTTTCCTTAATATGATTTTGAAGCATGTAGCCCAAACAAATAACTTATACCAATCCTATCTTAAAAACTTTTTTCCACCAAAACATAAATTTTGTCAGAGGAATTTTGATTTAGAATAACCCTTCAA
This sequence comes from Pinus taeda, assembly GCA_000404065.3. NCBI lineage: Eukaryota > Viridiplantae > Streptophyta > Pinopsida > Pinales > Pinaceae > Pinus > Pinus taeda. The sequence continues at coordinate 95,607 of APFE030798671.1, forward strand.
ACATATATGAGGATGTGTCTAGTACAATACCATGTAATTTGTGGCTAATTTGAATGAAAAAGTAACACACATACTTTCAATTTGCAACAATAGACACATATTAAAAGGGGGAATGAACCCCAGTTAAATTTATTCTAACAAGAAACTAGGTTACCTGGATTATATCCCTTTATGAATGCATTTGACACAATAAAATTTAGATCTCATATTCAACATTATTGAACCAAAAACATTGTATCTCATAGTAAAAATCCTTAACTTGCATTACCTTCAAGAAATTCAACTAATATCAAGGGGAAAAATCCGAAAATCCAACCATGGATAAAAATTGAGAATATCCTACATTAGGGTTTTCCTTAAAGGAATACCTTGCATTAAGGTTTCCATTCAAGGGATATCATAATATAACAAGAAGAATGATTTTCCCTTATCCAATCAAGCTAGGAAACTCTCTATCGTTCAAAGATAAACTTTTGCAATAGAAAAAGCAATGAAAATCTCCAATGGTATGCCCAGAACATGTAGGCACACATAACAAGATTGTAAATGCAAAGAAATCATAACTTAAATAAATAATCCGTGTTAATTCCACAAGATTGGACCTAGCTTGCTCACAAGTTCTTCTTATATTAATCAACTCCCTTAGTTGCAAAAGGAGAGAGGAAATCCTTAGATAAGTTTTAGCGTTAACTCTTAATATAATAAAGAATAAAATATTTTCCTGGATCCTTTAGTTCTTTAAGGAAAAATTGTAAAATAATCATTTCTGTCCTCCTCAAGTAAATTATTATTTTAAATATACAAGAGTTTGTTTAGATTGAAATTTTCCTCTACTTTGATGTTGACACTTAAAATGATTTTGTAGCCTTGTATGATGTGTAGAGTCTCCAAAATGTATTCAAATTATCATCCACTTTCACCTTTATCACCACCATTTCACTCACATGTCCCAACTCCATGACCATAGAACCTTTCATTAGCCTCCATTTTCATAATTATGTGTTTTCCAAAAGTTAATGGTTTCTAGTATTATTAGTGAATTAAATGGTTAAAACATAGAAAAATGACATATACTTGTTAATACTTAAAAGTGGCTTGAGTTTCATGACATGTGTAGGTCATTTGGAAGCTTCCAAGGCACCCTTATGTGGCCTCCAATGCTCAAATTCGAATTCCCTTCAAGATATGGAAGAAGATTTCGATCAAAGTCAAAGAGGATATGTGTCTCATCATTATCTATTTGAGTTGCAACTCTATGAGATTTTCTAGGGATCTAGGCATAGAATAATGGACCTCCATTAATGAGGTAGCTTCTTATGTTTTTGTATAAATAGGAGAGCCTCCTCCTTTCAAAGGCATGTGAAAAGTTGGGGAAATGCTCATGTTTTGAATATAGAATTTGGATTTGGCACCATGCTTGTGAGTGATGTTCACTTTGATTTGGTTATGCTTATATTTGGAGCCTCTTAACTTTCCATCCCTTGTGCTTTTGGATTGGGCACCTATAATGTGTGAGATTTATTGTTTTTCATAGCTTAAGATTTATTTCTTTCATAGATTAAGATTTACTTCTTTCATATCTAGAGGTTAAGAATGATTGTTTTTGCTTTCATTTCATATCATGTGGTTTTGATTATTCATTTCATAGGATCCTGATTTGATAATGCACACATGATCCCTTAAAGTAGATTTCATTTCATGCAATTCCATTTCTGAAAGTGTGGTAGATCAAGATTTCAATTCCTGCAAATGTGATAGATTAAGATTTCAATTCCTGCAAGTGTGATAGATTAAGATTTCAATTCCACACACTGTAATATAATTTCTTTTGAATTGATTGTTGAATTAGAATAGGTGAATTTGGTTTGTAGTTATTTGGTTTTGTAGTTAGATTAACATTAAAACATCTTAAGGCCTAGAATCATCCTTTGACATAAATGACATCAATTTTCATCAATGAAAACACACTAGTTAACAAAGATACCTAGTCATAGCCATGCTTTCAATGGGGGAATGGCTTGCTTCAATAAGGAGGACAAGGTAGGGAGACTATAGATTATAAATTTCTTTTGGATCTATTCAATCTTCCTTCATGACTTCCTGGAGATGATATAAACCTAGACCTCACATCCATATAAAATAACAGAGTGATGAGATTCTCAAAGAGGAGTTTTTTAATTCCCATAAAAAAAAGATATGTTGATTTACAATTGTTTTCAAGCCCATAATAATATTTTCATCCTCTAGTTATCATTTTCTAAATGTTATACTTCCAATTGAGCTTGTGATGGATGTTGATTCCAAGATGTTTGTAGAAAGGAACTTCCTTCAAGTAGATTTTTTCATATAGGACAATATCATATGTGATCTTTTTTGATTTAATTATGGTGACTTTAGTTTTGTTAGTATTAGTAATCATACACATAAGAGGTCCTAAGCTTAACAATAATGTTCTCGTACAACCTTGTACAACTACCCTCAACTCGAGAGGAACCGTTACCTCTTCTACCCTCTTGTTCCTCTAAGAGTGACATTTTTCATTTGTGAATTTCTTCAATTAATGGGTCCAGATTGGATTGATCAAGAGTTTAAGGCCAACTTTCCTTATTTTTCCTTTCTCTTCATAAGGTGTGCTCTATTGTCTAGTTCAAATAATTTGCTATTGTCAAGAGACATCTAGATTTGATAAGCTCTTCTATACAAATAGATCCTACCTTGGTGCCAAGATTTGGATATTGTTTGCATGGAATCCATCCCAAACAAGGCATCCTTTCCCTCTCAAACTTCCCAGAAACAATGTTATTGTACGATGAATTTATTAGTGCTATCCAAATTCCATATTGAATATCCTTGAATAGGGTTTTAAGCTCTCAATTATTGTTTCCAAGATTGATAGGGGTTGTATTTCTTGCTCCAATGTTGTCTCCATCCCTCTTGGTCACCTTGGATCCAACCCCACTATAATTTCCTCCTTAGAGCATTATTTATAATTTTTGTGTCATGAATACCAAGACCTCCCTCCATTTTTGGAAGACATAATTTATCCGAGGCTACAAGGGCCCATTTATTTCCTAAATAGCCCTCCCCAGAGAAAGGATTCATAGATAATCATAATGAATATGAGGATTTTTTTGGGCATCAACAACAAAAAGAGAATATACATTGAAAGGGTTTGCAAGACTTATTTTAATAGGACTAATATGCCAACAAATTTTAGAGGTTTCAAGGTCCAACAATCCAATTTTTTGTATGTTTTCTCGACCAATTCCATCCAATGAATACTTCTAAGGAGGTTGTCTACCAAATGCATCGAGATATATTTAGTAGGGAGAGAACTACGTTGAAAACACAACAATCTGACTACGTTCCCCGACATTTCTAAGTTAGTATTAAAGAAACATTTGAAAGTTATCAAAGTTAATGGATGTACTTGAGGCCTCTATGAATTCTTACAGGATCTATTTGATATCTCTAACTTATCTTACTGTAGGAACTCCCATTGGCATCATATCGTCAACAAATTAATGATGGGATATGGGAAGATCATCACCATAGAGTCTTAATCCTTTTATCTTTCCTTGTGTTACTACTTCCTTTATGGTGCGTCACAACCCTTCTATAGAAAGAATAAATAAGAATGGCGAGAGAGGGTCACCTTGATAAATTTCATGTAAATACTTCAATGTTGAGGAAGGAGATCCATTGAGCATCACCAAGAAGAAAGGGGTTGCAACCAAAGCCCATACCCAATCAATATAACTACTTTAAAAGACAAAAACTATGAGTACACAAATGATATAAGCCTAACTAAGTTTGTCGAAGGCCTTAGACAAGTCAAGATTAATTAACAATCCTGCCTTTTTAGATTTTTTCAACGAATGGATGACTTCATGAGCTATTACCATATTGTCCAATATTTGTCCTCTCTCCACATAACTAGACTGCTCCATTGAAATCATATTTTGCAGGAGTGGCTTTAGATGATTTGCAATGAATTTGGAGATAATATTATACATCACATTGCATAAGGCTATTGTTTTGAAACTATTAGGATCATTGGACTGATCAAACTTGGGTGTCAATGTTAATAGTGTGGAATTCAATGCTAGAAATAAAGAGTATATATTGCTATATTCCTCCACTAGGTCATGGATTTATTCACCATGGAAGTGCCAACAAGCCTAGAAAAAAATTGTGGTGAATCTGTCTGAAACGTGCACTTTGTTTTTTGGCATGGACATTACCACCTCTTTGACTTTGACATAGGATACCTCTCACATTAAGGAAGCATTATGATCTATTTGAACCAATGTCAGAATGTTTTTTCGTGATATTTTGAATTAGTCTTCATTTTTCCTTTTCTGGGTTATACCTTTCTTACCATAATTTCATGAATAACCCTACACTATTGAAAAAATATAGGTCATTTTTGAATAACCTATTTCTTATTCTAGATTTGAAAAAATCACCGATAAGAAACCCTTTGCTCCCATCTTGAGATCAATGTGTCTCTTTGGCTTCCATTTTTTTTGGATCCATCCAACCAATGCTCTCTCAATTGGCCAAATGCCAAAGAACTTGCATATTAAGGCATGATCCTTCATCTATTGGATGTAGATCTCATTTTTGTTTGATTTAACCTTGTATTTCATATCCTTCACTGCCTTAGTGAGGCATATTCATTATATACGATTTGACCAATTCACCCCCCCAATGGAGGATTGCATTTGTTTCTATGTGCACAACTTGGCCTCGAAGCCGATTGATGGGGTGCTTGAATCTAGAATCTCCATCCCCTGTGACCACATTCTTTAAGGAGGGCTTTGCACCACGCCCACCCCACAACCCGTGACACTTTCCATGGCTTCTCTCACGCCACACCAGAAGAGTGAAGTGTCCAACTAATATGGCAACAACATAAAGGAAATTGCTTATACACAACGACGAATGTGAGCCTTACAAAAAGCCCTAGATCCTCAAATGAAGATTCAATAAAAAAGCTATTTAGCCAAGTTAATGGAATTTCTCATAATATATATTATTTAAATAAACTTAATTTATTTTATTTTATTTATAAAAAACTATTTAAATTTAATAGTAATATATGGTATAAATAAAATAAAAGTAAATTTGATTTTAATTTTAATATAATAAATTAAAAAAAACTATTTAATATTATTTAATATAAATAACACCATTTTGACCCTATGACAAATTTATGACATTATCATTAAATATAACACTAAGTCATAATCAATAATAGTAGATTGATTACATTATCCCATTTCCAAATATAATAAATCATAATTGGTAACTATGAAAAAGGAATGGTGAACAAATTTATTTGTTATTTTTAAATATATTATAGGAGTTGTTTATAATGCGACTTTTTGGAGATTCTGGTGACGGAATTTGGCGGAAGAAATGAGGTTAAATCTTGATTTTTAGCAGTTAAAATGGTTTTTTAACTGCGTATTTGGATTCAACACCGTGAAAAACACCTGGGACCCTTTGATTATGCAGAAACTAGCTATCAAACTTGGGATTCCAATAAATTGCTGCCGGATTTTGACTGGAAAAACCTGCCGGAAAGGCTTTCAAAAAGTCTCATTATAGATAACTGCTATATTATATAAGTGATAAATAAGTAATATATATTATATAAGTAATAAATAAGTATAATTAATATATTTAAAATGAATCTATTAATATTATTGGTTAGAGTTGAATATGGTTAGCATAATAAAAATAATTTTTAGTAATGGATAAATTTAGTTTTTTAATTATTATTATTATTATTTATTTTAATTTTTTTTGTTTGTGAGATAAGGAACACATTTCCGTGCAGCGATTTCACTGCTAAGTCTACAAAAGTATACATACTCTACTCTCCTCTTGTTTTGAACCTGTGATTTCTTAAAAGAAAACACATGCTTTTAACTATTAGATTAATTCAAACTATATATAAAAATAAATAACATTTAAATTTTACTTATATAAATTTATTTAACTTTAATATTAATTTAACATTTAAATTTTATTTAAAAATGACGTAAATAACCCGAAAAAAAATTAACGCTTTTCGAACCTAAATCTAAATTGATGTAGTTATACTGATCGTTAACTGTAACCATGCAATACATAAACCATTCATTAACGTGACATGCTAATTTTGCAATTTTGTAAGTTTTGTGTTATGCGTATCTTCATATTTTTCAATATGAAATATAATATTATCAATTTTCTTTTGACACGGGACAAATATCCTATGCAATTTCAGGTTTAGATTTAAATAAAGATTTAGGTTTGATGCATTTTCTATCCATTTTTTCAAGGTCTTTTAGAATATAGTGAAATTTGACTTTAAAAAATGTTGAATTATACTTTAAAAAGGAAAAAGTAAGAGTGCGTAACAATGTTTCCTTTGTATCCTTCATCTCAAAAGAGACAAACTTAGATACTTATGTAAGTTTTTGGTATATTTCCTTATTGCTAACAAAACCTTGACTAAAATTATAGTAATCGATTAAAAGTGATTTAAAAAATGAAACTTAGAAAATTAGGGGATTAAAGTAAAATAAAAAAATATGGGTAATATAATATTAGTTAAAAAAACCATCAACACGGGGTAATGAACATAAAGATCGCGCGCGCTCCTGCTCTGCAATTGCCGACTGCACCAGTGCGCCCTTGGCCTCTGCGCTCTGCCCAGCCTCAGTCAATGGAGGCCCGCGGGGACCCTGATCCCCCTCCTTTGCCGCCTCCGGAGGTGTTAGCCTTCAGATCAATGTTAGCTGCTGGTCCTAAGCGCCCACCCTCAGCTTCTCAACAAAAGTTCGTAAAGAAACTAGACACGATACCATCAGTAGCCGTACCAGAAGAAGAAACTTGTAAAGCAACGTCGAACCTTGCGGAGAGAGGCCTCATAGGTCAGTTCACTGGCCTCTGGCCATCTCCAAAGTCGGTTGATGATTGGACCCAAAGGAACTGGAAGCCCCTGATCAAAGAAGGAGCCAAAAGTTATTTTGTAGGTAAGGGTTTCTTTGTGTTTGTCTTTGAAAACCCAGAAGATAGAGGCTTAATCTTTAGAAATGGGTCGTATTTCATGGGACCCCAGGGTCTTTACCTGAACAAATGGTCCCCCGATTTCGATCCCACCCAGGACATCCCCTCTACTGTCCCAGTCTAGGTTAGACTCCCCCATTTGCCTCTTCACTGCTGGAACAAAAAATCCCTTCAGATCATAGGCAATGCACTGGGAAAATACATAGATCAAGCTGCGAGAAAAGACTAGTATTCATGCGCCCGTATCTGCGTTGAAGTGGACCTAGAAGAGGGGTTACCAGAAGCTATCAAACTCACTGTAGCTGGGTGGACGCATGTCCCGGAATTGGACTACGAACAGCTACCCTTTAAATGCAGACATTGCCACGGCCATGGCCACTTTGCAAAGAACTGTAAAAAGAAATCAGAGGAGCAAATAGACAAACAGAACGGGGAACAATGGACCCTAGTCCAGAAGAATGCAACCTCAAAAAAAGGCACAGGAAAGGGCAACATGGACGAAGGCCCTAGCAGCGCCAAAGCCAACCAGGAAACGGAAGTAAATCCAAAAGGGACAGAAAGTGCTAAGAACAATCAAGTAACCCTTCCCCAGGAGAATGCAGAACAGGCGGACACTCCACCTTCAAACAAGGAGGAAGTGGAATAAATGTAGACCGAGGCCATCCAAGGCAGCGCCACCAATCCCTCATATGTAGAAATAGCAAGGAAAAAACCAGTTGAAAGCTCTGGTTCCTCGGATGATGAAACCTACGAGCGACAAATGAAAAAAGAAGGAAGGAAATCCCGCAAAGAAAAGAGGGAGGAGGAGGCAAAAAGACTCAAAATACAAGGAAGTCAACCTACCATAGAAATGACTATTGGGCGAAATACTAGACCAAGGCCTTCCAAGGGAGGCCTCAATACTCCCTCAAGCAAATAATGAATCTTGTCCCTTGGAACTATAGAGGACTGGGGAACCCCTCCAAAATAGAAGCAGTTAAGGATCTTATAAAAGCAAAGCCCTCAGATATCCTCATGCTCCAAGAGACCAAAGTAGAAGGCCAAGCCCTTCTAGAGATCAACAGTTCAAAGTGGAATAAAAGAGCAGGCAAAGCTGTCAGCTCAAGGGGAACTTCTGGAGGGCTGGCTACTCTCTGGAACGAAGACCTTTTTCATCTGAAAAATCATCAGGAAATACAACATTAGATCTTTACGGAATTGATGCACAAAGCAAGTAAGTTGTCTATTTCCATTTTCAACCTTTATGTCCCAGTTTCTTACTATGAAAAGCGAGAATGTTGGAACTCCCTCTCAGCCTTTTTAGAGCAGACATCCCCCAGCAATATCATCATAGCAGGGGATCTCAACATCATTATGAAAGCAAAAGAGAAGAGGGGAGGGTCAAGCAATAGAGACCCCATACTAGAGGAGGTGGAGGAGCTATTTCAGCACTGGGATCTAATGGACTTCAACCCTGTCCGTGACATATACACTTGGTCCAACAACAAAGTGGGAACATATCACATATCAACACGTTTAGACCAATTCATGGTACAAAGCTCCATAATGATGAATAAAAAGATAATCATCACTAAAATTCTGCCTAAACTTGCTTCAGATCATAAGCCTATTCAACTCCTCTTGGAAGATGAAGAAGATTTGGGGCCTATTCTATTTTGGTTCAACCCTCTATGGATCGAGAGGGAAGGGTTTACAGAGACAGTGAAGGTAGCTTGGGCTAAAACTTTCATGGGATCCCCAAGCTATGTCTGGGAACAAAAACTAAAAGCCACAAAACAGGCTCTGAAGAACTGGATAAAGAGACCAGCCCCATCTCCAACCGAGCAAAGAAAGGAGTCAGTCCATTCATTGCAGATTTTGCAAATAGAGATGGAAAACAAAGATATTACAGCAGAGTTGCTGGAAAAAGAAACAAAAGCCCAACGCTCTACACACCAAACTTTCAGAAAGGAAGAAGAATATTGGAGACTCAAATCTAGAAGTTTGTGGTTGAAGGCTGGAGACCGAAACACCTCCTTCTTCCACAGACAATATAGAGCGAGATTGACAAGGAACCACATAGCAGAAATCAAAATAGCAGAGGGAAATGTTTGCAAAGGTTTTAACCAAGTCAAAGCAGCTGCTGAAACCCACTTTAGGAATCTTTACAGAGAAGAGTCTCACAGCAATAATGAGGAAGCCGCTGATTTCATCGCCAACATCCCTTCTATCATCAGCCCTGAAGAAAACGTAACTCTTTGCAGGCCAATCACTGAGGAGGAAATCATAAATGTTATCTGGTCCATGGACGCGGATAAGGCTCCTGGGCCTGATGGATTTACAATCCATTTCTACAAGGCTTGTTGGCATATTATCAAAGATGATCTCTGCAAAATGATAGGTTGGTTCATGAAAAAAGCCAAGATAGGTGGAGGAACCAACTCCACATACCTTGCTTTAATCCCCAAAGACACCAATCCAGAGACATTCGCAAGATTCAAGCCCATTTTGTTGTGTAACGCTTCATATAAAATTTTGGCTAAATTGTTAGCAAACCGGATCAAGCCGCTGTTAAAAAGATTGATATCCTCTCCTCAAGGTGGTTTCGTGGAAGGCAGGCATATTCTAGATAATGTAATCCAAGTACAGGAGATCATCCACTCAAGCAAGCAGCGGAATGAAAAAGGTATGTTGATTAAATTAGACATGGAAAACGCCTTCGACAGAGTGAATCACTCTTTCCTCAACAATGTCCTTCTCTCATTTGGATTTTTGATCCAATTCGTAAATCTTATTAAAGCTTGCATCGACAAACCATGGATTGCCCCTTTAGTCAACGGTCGCCCCACAAATTTCTTCCAAAGTCAGAGAGGCATTAGGCAGGGATGCCCTCTCTCCCCATTCCTATACATAATAATGGCGGATTCCCTCAGTTGTAAACTCACTACTAAAAGACTAAACGACAACATCCCAGGTCTCAAACCTTCCCATGGAACTGAAGCCCTAAACCATGCTCTATTTGCTGACGATTCTCTTCTCCTTGGTGGAGCCTCCATCAGAATTACCAAAGCTATTGACACAGTGCTCAGAAGGTATTGCAGAGCCTCAGGGGCATTAATAAATGAGAGAAAAAGCGAAGTATTCAACTGGAATATAGATCAGAGGGAGCTCATGGGCATAACCACTCTCCTCGGATTCAAAGGTCAAGCAACATGGGATAGATTCAAGTACCTGGGCCTTCCCATCATATCAGGAGCCAACAAAAGATCGCTTTGGAGTGATATAATATCGAAAATTAAAACAAAAATTGCAGCGTGTGGAGGTTATTGGCTGACGAAGGGAGGCAAAGTAATTCTAATAAAAGCCATGCTGTCGGCGCTACCAATCTACCAGGCAGTGTTTCTCCTAGCACCAAGAAATGTTTCTGAGCAAATATCCAAACTACTAAGAGACTTCTTGTGGAAGGGAGGAAAGGGTAACGAAAACAAAATTCATCTGGTGAACTGGGACGTGGTGAAAAAAACAAGGGTAGAAGGAGGGCTGCAAATCAGAGACTCAGCTCTCGTCAATCTAGTGCTGGGTGGAAAGATTTTGTGGAAGCTGATCCATGAGTCCTCCCATCTGGTTAGTGTCTTGCTGCGTGCTAAGTACATACCCAACAAATCCCTCAGCAATCTCCAGAATGCAAATACAATAAACAACACGCAGGTGTGGAAATTATGCTGCAGGAGCAGCAAGTTCTTCAACAAACAGGTCTACAGGATCCCTGGTAACGATAAGCGCTCCCACCTGTGGCTTGACAGTATTATGGGGAAAGAACCGTTGAAGAATAATGAGGACATAGTTGATCTCAGGGATTGGATGAAGCAAGCAGGAGTCAACACCATATACGACCTTGCAATTTGGGATCATCGTGGAGATTGGGCAGGATGGGATTTTCATGGAGTCCCAGCTCGGTTATCCCATCAACAAACCCTGCTAGAAGATCTGCTGGAGGAAGCAGCCCCTGTCAACAGATTCATGAAAGATAAATGGGGTTGCGGTCAGTCCATAGTCTACACCACAACTGCAGGTTCCAGAGCATTGCAGGCCTCAAGAAATAGCAGACAATCTCCGACCTTTTGGAAGAATGTCTGGGACCCCCTAGCTTTACCAAAAGTGAATTTCTTCTTCTGGACTATGGCCCATAATAAACTTCTGACTGGTGATAACCTGGAAAAAAGGAATATAGTAGGGCCGCACAAATGTGCGTTATGCAGCAACAATTTCGAAACAACCCAGTACCTTTTCTTGGAGTGCAAGTTTGCAAAAGAGGTATGGGGAATTATTTTACATGAATTTCAGATTATTTTGCCTTCACAAATCTCTGTTGCAGACCTCTATGCCACATGGAGCTGACTCTATTCCTAGCGCATCCCTTCCAAATCATTCTGGAACAAAATTTGGACAGCTCTCCCAAAATATGTTTGTTGGCAGCTTTAGCTGGCTCGAAATCAGCTGATTTTCAGAGAGATGAGGCACTCTCCGTTGCAAGTTGCAGCAAAAGCTAAATCCTTTCTCCTGGAAGCAGCCCAACAACAGTAATTCAAAGAAGACCCCTTGTTACTGCCTGAAGAAAAAAGATGGCTAGGCCTGCTAGAGCCATGCCCGTGCAAGCAGCTCCTCTCTCCTCAAAAGGCAAATCAGGAATTGCGCATAAGAGACGAAGACGATAATTTCCAATCTTGGTGGCGGTCACAAAACTTAACCACAATTTTATTCGACGGAGCATCTAAAGGTAATCCCAGAGCTGCTGGTGCAGGGGGGGTCATCTACTCTCCAGATGGGGCATCAAAAGACTGTTTCAGCTGGGGATTAGGCCAGAAATCTAACAATCAAACAGAGATTCTTGGGCTTCTCAAAGCTTGCCATATCACAAGAGACAAAGGTGCCAAAGACTTACAAGTTTTCGGAGATTTAGAATTAATAATAAAAAACTTAAAGCTGGGAAAATAGTTTAGCAATGCCAGCCTCAACAAAATACAGGACAGATTGAAGAGAGATCTCCTAGACTTTGACACATGTAAGTTTTATCATATTCTTATAAAGTAAAACAGTGAAGCTGATTTGATGGAAAACAAAGGCAGCTCTCTGATGAAAGGACTGCTAATTGTAAACAATGAAAGCATTGTACAAATGCCCTGAAAGCGCCCTGAAAATCCAGTTGATCATAATCAACCACAATTAGAAATCTGCAATGCAATAGTGGGTCGCTCCGGCAAAGACCCAAGATACTTTCAAATAAATAAAAACCATATCCGTATATATATATATATTTTTTTTTCTTTTTTCAATTGCTTTATATAATGTATATATAGTTTTTTTCTTTTTAACTTTTAACTATATTTCTCTATAAAGTTGATATAAGATTATGTGGTTTCATATGGACATCAAAATATTTTATTTACGATTGAGAGTGAGAATGAAATATTTTTACTTAATATAGACATCTAGAGTGAGATTATTAATGCTTTATTATACTTATAATTAAACAAACCAAACACATATATTCATTTTTGTCTTTTTATTATATCCAATGTGAAATATTTTATTTCCGGTTGAGAGTGAGAGTGAAATATTTTTACTTAGTATGGACATGGAGAGTGAGATTATTAATGTTTTATTGAGCCGAGAGACTCATTCTACAACCCAATATGATGTGTAAGGAGAGACTAATTCTATAGCCCAGTATGATGTGTAAGGATGTACGCCATCATTGCTCATATCGACCAAAATAAAAATTTTAAAAAATCTCAAAATAAAAAAAGTTAAATAACTATACAAACATTTAAATAATGCCAGCTCATAAAAAAATTTGCATGTGAATAAATTGGATCCCTGGATCCCTCTCAGCTCATGTTAGATCTGTACTTAAGATGGATCTATGCTAGAGAGGCTCATTCTACATCCCTCTCAGCTCATGTTAGATCCGTACTTAAGATGGATCTATGCTGGTTATACTTACTGAGCCGAGAGGCTCATTCTACAACCCAGTATGAGGGGATGTGTGTAAGTTTATCTGTCTGTCCATTCTCCTTTAAAATAAAAATTATGTTCTAAATAGAAAACTAATGCCGACTTTAATAAAAAAGTAAATATATTGTTAAGTAATTAGAAGTAAAAAAAATGTGTGGGTAAGATGTTTAAATTTTATACTTTTCAAAAATATTTCAACAACAAATTTAAATAAACTATTTTAACATCTTTTTTAACTAATGTCTTTATATAGAATTTTTTTTGTTAAAATAAAATATTTTAATGTTGTATATAAAAATTATTCAATGTGGGTTATCAATAAAATATTTTAATGCGAATTAATATTCACATATACTTAAAAATATATTAATAATAAAAAACCATTTTAATTTGCATGATAAAATGTCTCAATGTACATTTATGTAAAATATTTTAATGTTAACTACGTATCATTAAAAGAATGTATATATCATGCAAAAATGAGTTTTTATGGATAAAACATTGATTTGATCATATATATACTCTATTTACCATTCATAAATACAATTTAAACAATGAAAAGAACACATTGTATTTTGCACTCTAAAGAAGTTTGCACGTGCGGCTCATGTTAGATCCATACTTAAGATGGATCTATGCTGGTATTAAACACACCAAACACGTATATTCATTTTTGTATTTTTATTATATCCAAGGTGAAATATTTTATTTGTGGTTGAGTGAGTGAAATATTTTTACCACTTCTCCTTAGTATGGCAATTGAGAGTGAGATTATTGATGTTTTATAATACTTTTAATTAAACAAATCAAACATGTAAACTCATCTTTGTTATATCTTATTATTATTATCCATTTTTAACGTCACGACCAAGCCATACACCAAATTTGTGTATGAGACCCCCTTATTTGTGGGACAAGGGAGCGACCTTTGCATAGCGATTTGACTGCTAAGTCTACGAAGACATACATACTCTACTCCCTCTGGTTTTGAACATGTGACCTCTTAGGAGGAAATGCATGCTCTTATCACATGAGACTATTACTACATGATTCGACAACTTAGATGAGAATATTTCATCAAACTTCAAACTAGTTATATTGCTACCTATTGCAACAACCAGACTATCCCATAAATTTGGTAGAGAACACAATAGACTGATGCACTTATCTTCATCTGAAATTTTAATATCAACATATAACAACTGACTTACCATAGTATTAAAGGTGTTCATATGCTCCGTCACCAAGTCTCCATCCTTCATCCTTAGGTTATACAACTTTTTCCATAGGAACAATTTGTTCACCAGAGACTTAGATTGGTACAAAGTCCCTAATCTGTCCCACAAAGCCTTCGTCATAGCTTCCCTTGATACATTTAGCAATACTGAATCTGAGATACACAACCATATTGTGCTCTTTGTTTTCCGACCCAACTTCTCTCAATCTTCATCTGACATTGTTGTTGGTTTAGTACCAGATCTCCTGCGATCCACTGATCTTTATCCACCAGCAAGTACTCCATATTGAGCTTCCACAACTCAAAACCATGACTATTAAATTTCTTTATCTCTATCTTTCCACTTCTTGACATATTCTTTCACCACAAGAATGGATCCCGCATATCTCCCACTGAACAGGGTCTACCACAGGCCCGAGTGAAACCCCTCAACAACAAAGATGTCCCCTTGAAGTCAAAACAACTCTGATACCAAATGTACTTTTTAACCCCGTACAGAAATTACCTGCGTATAAATTCTAAAATTAGAAAATAAACAATGACGAGAACATAAACATAAAATAGATATACACAGATATTTTCCCCAAAATCCCAAAACCAAGATACCATATTGATTTTTCATTATATTCCTTTCAATGTTATAATACATATATATACATGCCGAAGCATTCATTAACCCCAATCCATTAAACTTGGGTTAGAATATAATCATATTTCCCTTGACCGGATCTACAAAATACCATGGGCAGAAAACCATCATGCCCAAAACCATGTGCAAAACCCATGCACAAAACCATAGGTAGGTTCGCCTACTTAATATAGTGTCCAAATTTTTTTTCTCGGGGCGCTGCCGTAGACCCTGTACATGGGGGATATCACCCCCTTGAAACCCCTTGATAGGGGGGGAAGAGGGTTATCGGCCCCCTTGTGACCCCCTACGCGTTTGACTAGTCATGGAAAGAATATAACACACACCCAACAAAAGGCATTGGTAAAGACAATAATTTGCATTTAATTATGGAAATAAAAGAAAATAGGAGAAAAGGAAGGTGACACATATTTGCATGTTAAGGAAATTAGAGGAAAAATGAAGGAACAAGAAGAAAAAGGAGACATCAACAATAAAAAGGCTCCTGAGAATCAGTTGACATCTTTTGCCCATCTTTGGAGCAGGAATATAAAGGGAAAGAGAACAAGCACTTGGACAAGCAAGCAAAAGGAAAGGACAAGCAAAGGAAAGAGAAGGAAAACAAGGAGAATGTTGGATCAACAATTTCAACAGGAAGATCTTTTAGGTCATAGGTTTCATGTGTGATTTCCTAGCTGAGGTGTGACTGCATGGTACGTGCATTTTTTTATTTGGTTCATTTGTTGTCATTAACATCGATTTTTTCTGGGGTGAAAGTAGTTTCAACCTTGCTTAGCCATTTCATAGATAGCCATTGTGTGATGGGGTTCATTCTTGGTTGAGCTTTGGATTGCCAGAATGTTTTGAAATTGGGTGAGGTGGTCTTAGGAAAATCCCAAGGGTTGGCGGTGGAGATGGTTTTCTCTGGGGATAAGCAAATTCCTCTAGGTATGGTGAATAAATTCTGAGGCGTCCAAGCTTGGTTTGGTTTTGTGATATTGAGACCAGTTTAGATGAGATCACAGTAGGTTGAGGGTGGAGGTAGTTTAACTTCTGGATTCCGTAGTTGATTATGTCTTGGTTTATCCCTTGAGATCCCACATTCATGCTTGGAATATGGCACGAGAGTGATTGGATGAAAGAAATATTTGGTTCAACACAATATGGTTAGGTGCTATGTGGAAGTCCCTGAATTGGTTCGATTTTGCATACGTTAATAAGATTTATTTTCCTACTGTGATCTATGAGCACTCATATTTGTTATTATGTGTATTTTATGGTTTCTTTGTCATGGTTAATATTTTGGTTATAAGCATGGTTCTATGATGTGCTCTAGCTATGGCTCTTGTTCATGATTTGATAAGTATTTGAATGGTTGATGAATGCATGGGATAACATGTGTTGTTGCAACTACTTGAGAGGGCATTAGACCTTCTCGGTGACTCTCAGATGAGGTTCAGATATTTAAGATCAGATATGCATTCATGACTTGTAGCTTACAAGTTTACCATATGTTTGAAGAAATGCCTATCATGTTCTAGGTAATCTAGGTCAAGTTCTCGCTTCAATTTTGAATGGTTGGCATTGTTATCACTTAAATTATAATTCTAGAAAGTTACATGCAATTTTGGGTAATGGTCTGGTGGCTAGCTTGAAAAGGTGGCACAAATCCCAAAGTTTCATGCTCATAAATAAAGGATTTAGGTCCTAATCGCATGGAAGCAAGCTTGTGCTTGCAGTTTGGACCTCATAACCATACAATTTCCTTGTTATGCTTTTAGTTTGGGGTTAAGCTTGTGAAAAGATAGTTCTAGCTCAAGATTTGGTCATCATAGGTTATGGATTGACTTTTGGGTGATCTAGTGCTCTTGAGGGATATCAGTAAGTTGTTGGTTCGTAGGCCCCACTTCCATAACTGGAACTTGGAGGCCGGGTCATGTCATAGTAGCACTCAGCCTCACATTTACCCTAGGAGCTTGTAAAAGTGCGTAAATGATGGGAGGGGTGTTTACAACAACCATTTGGATTGGAATAATGGGAATACATAATAAATACCCCACCCTCCTCCCATTATTGGGCCTTCATTTTGAGGCTTCTACAACTATTAAAAATGTTGTTTATGCTCTCCCCACTCCCTTTTATATGCTTTTATCCTTTTATTTATGTCACAACCGCTATTTTATGGTCATAAGATGCTCATGAGGGATGATTTTGTTTAATTTGATGTTTTTCCATTGTTTTGAAATGGGTTCATCGAGCTAGAGTTTACTTTATCTAACAAAGGTACCAAATCCTATAACTATAATATAGATCTAGTAACCCAAGTTGTTTGTTTTCATATATACAAGGAGAGATCCACCTCATTGGTTATGTTTGCAGGTGGCTTGACATGGATCAATTTTGGTTAGACATCTCCAAGGTTGATAAGAGGAAGTGCTAACTTGCAGTTAATGGCCCAAGGAAAAATAAAGAAAGCATACGCATACAATAAAACCAAGGTTCAATAATTAAAACAATTTTGATTTTTGCAAAATGGCATGGTTATTTTCATGCATACCATTTCATGGAAATACCCCATGTGCAATTATCCAAGTCAACAGGTCAAAAATCTCTTGAAGAAATTATGCTTGTCTCTATTTTAGGTATGTAACAATTTATAAAGTTTATATATGGGAGTTGGCTATTGCTCCACATGCTCTCTCATGTTTCCAATATAAATCCTTTGTATTGTAGAAACAAGGGTTGGAATTAGATTTGGCTTGATATTTGATATGAATCGATAGTACTAGCCCTTCATGGTTGGTCGCCTTTGTTTATGATACATACAATCTACATATGGACTACTAAATCAACCTATTAGGAAGAATAACACACTAGTGTGCATAGTAATTTGGTGATAGGATACGTTTTTTTGGATCATTGTTGAATTGATGTAGATCTTCTCTATAACTGTAATGTAACCTATGTCTCATTTCCCTAATAATAATGGCATTATTACGAGTTTCATTGCATATAAAAGTACTTATATTGTAATAAAGTCAGTGGGCAGGGTCCCCTATCTAGGTTGAGTTGAAAATTCATTTTCTTTTTAGTTAGAATGGCTAAATAAAATTGAATTTCCATTTTGTAGTTTATAATTTCCAATTACTATCACTTTTAGTTCTTGAATTGTTACATGTCTTTAGTTTCAAAGTGTGAAGTCCCTATAATGGTGAGGCATTAAGGATGACAAACAAAGGTGCTTCACAAGGAATTTTGAATCACGGTAATAAGGACTATGGTCGATATCAATCTATTTTCTTTGTTAACATAAACCTAGTGGTCCCATATGCCCTTATAACATTTACTTTATGTCTGATTGAAATTTATCCTATAATTGTGAAGTGTGGATTTCCCTTAAATAAGTTAGGGATTGAGGTTGAAACAAGAATGCTTCTCAAGGCATCATGAGTCACAAACCCATAATGGTCCTTAGTGCCAAATGAAGGATTATGGTCAGTACTAGTCAAGTATCCTTGTTAGCATAAACCCAGTGGCCCCAAACAATTTATGTAGTCTTTCAATTTATAGTTTGGTTGGGTTTTATGGCTAGTGCAAATCTTAGAAGCATTAGATTATATAAATTATTTCTTAGTTTGAGAATCATTCCCACATGTGCAATGTAGTGTTTCTAAGTTTATGACCTCAAATTGAAAATTTGAGTGTAAGAGAATTTAATAAATTAAATTTCTTGACATTTTTGGCATAATTTCTAGGGAAACAGTAAAAAGGAATAATACATTTATTATTTGTTCCTTTACTGTTTAAAATTTTAGAATTTTATTGTGTGAATTCAATATAGTGAGTTTGTTATTTCATTGAATCTAGGTTATGCATGAATAAGGAAAGAGATAATGAAGGAAGATCTCTTAATAAAGGAACAGGTAGAACAATTACCAATCATACCCCTTTATCTACTAACTTACTGACAGAGATATCTACAAGAGGAGGATATCCCAGTTCACCAGATAGAATCAAACACAAATCCTATAGTGGGAGACATAGAGAAGAATAAAAAAGGAAAATATTAAGGCCCAAAGCTTCTCCATAAAATCGTATAAATGCAATTGTGATGAGTGAACCAAATAAGCCATTTGAACCAAGGGAACAACCATAAATTGAAAATGAATTCAATCCAATCATAGAGCCAAGATACCCTATTAAGAAACTAATTTCAATTTTTTCAAAAGAAACATGGCCACTTTTAGCTTCCCAGTTGTGGACCCCAACATAACAGTACAAGAGAAGAACATCACTTAATCAATATTGCCATATTGTCCATGGTATGGTAATGAAAGACCCTGATGATTTTCTTTTCGAGTATGACATTTTATTTCATAGATATGATTATTCTTGTGATGCAAAAAAAATAAAATCATGTTTTGCTACTCTCAAGGTTTTAAACTTGCACTAGTTCAGGGGGTTAGGAGGAAACATGATCCAAACTTGGAAAGAAATGCGTAGAACCTTCCTTAAGATATATCAAGAATATTTCAAATCTAGAAATATAAGAGAAGAGATTTTAATAATGAATCAAAAGGAAGAATATGACTTAAAGGATTATCTCAAAAGGTTTTCATATAATCTCCAACATTCCAAACAACATAGACTACATCAAGATACCATCATAACTATCTTTTTAAGAAGAGTTTCAGATGAATCTATAAACTTACTTAATGTAATGGGACATGGAGATATTTATAAACCAAGTTTTTTTGAAGTCAATGGTTTATGTAGAAGGTATTCTCGAAGTAAAGCCATAAGTGGTAAGGGAGTTAGTGATTCTTTTTCTAAAATTACCAAGTCTATAATTGGTGGAGTAACTTGGGTTTAATTTGGAAACTTATTATAATATTTTCAGACTATCATTCTTGGCACTCTCAATATGTAACTGGACATTTTATAGTTGAATAAAATACAAGATGAAGAGAATGTATCCCTCTCTATTTATTGCCCTAGATGTAGAAAGAAACATCCTTTGCAATAATGTCCTTTGAATAATATTGAGATTTGTGTCATTTGTACAACATAACATTCAATGAATCATTTCCCTTCTTTAACTAGGATTAAGGAAATACACCAGGGAGGAAATGAGGCCATGGAACAACCTTGTATGCTTACATCAAAGAAATCATGGGATCCCAAGCCCTAGGCATATCTTTTGATCCTACATCTCAATTTAGTTCACCTTACTCTAGTCAATAATATTCACCACAAGTATGGAATTCGACCATGCCTTGGCAAGAATAACCCCAATAGCAAGATCCGAAATCTCCTTGGCAACAAGGGTAGCGAGGACCAAACTATGGGAACATGCCTAATTTTTATCCTACGCAACCACCACCTCAACCATACCCATCATAGTTCCAACAATCACAACCACCACAAGTTGCACCACCTCAATAGTAGAAACGTGTGACTCACTCAACCTCCAAGACCCACACAACTACCTTCTCAACCTATTCCTAATCCAAATAATAAAGTGACTCAATCAACACTCAATGTTGAGCTACAACCCTTTCCCACCTATTTGGTTACTCCTTTAGGAATCCAAGACATCCAATTGAGATCAAGAAGGGTGTTGAATAAGAATAAGGGGTATCCTCTCATCATTGAATATGAATCAAAGGAAACTATTTCCAACATATTAAATGATGACATCAAAATAAAGAAAACTTCTCTAGTTATAGAGCCACCCCAGTCATACAAATAACCTCCTTATCTAGACAAGTTGCATTTTTGTGCACTTTGAGTTTGGCCTAATCACTGAACTAAAGAATGTTTGCATCAAATTCCATCTACTACAAGTCATCAAAGACATACCCATTTATGAAAAAAAAGTGAGGGAATTTTTCCTAAAGAAACCGATAAGAAATAAGTTTGAACCAAATATTATGAAACTTATCAAACAATCAACCTAGTTAATGTTAGGAAAAGTATCTATAGAAAAATATGTCAACCCTAGCAATTTGATTGTCTTTGTACATGTTAACAATGTTATTGTTCCAAACACTCTGATAGGTCTATGGGAAAACATCAACATAATGGCAAAGTAAACCATGGAACATCCACAACTAGTTAATCGTCACCCTACATCTACAATTCTTGAATTGGAATAATGATCAAAGATTAAACCATGGGTTTTGTTGAATGATGTCATTATCTCCTTAGACTCATGGGAGTGTCTTTTTGACTTCCTGGTCCTTGAACCTAAGTATTACTTTGGAGGACATCCCTTGATTCTAGGAAGGCCATGGTTAGTCATTATAGACACATTCGTTGGTTGTTGATATGGAACATTATTATTTCTCATAGGGACTTGGTTAAACAGGTAACATTGTACCCAGTTGCAACATATTTCAATAAGTTAAAGAATTCTTCATGGCTTGAGGATTTTAATAGAGATGAGGAAGATGTACTACCAATATTCACCTACTAAAACATACTAATGCATTTTCATGGATTTACCATGATATGAGGGGCATTCATCCTAATACATGCACCCACCATATTTATATATAGGAAAATGCCCATATGTCAAAAAACCTCAAAGGCGCATGAAATCAACTTTGAAGGAAGTTGTCAAGAAAAAATTGCAAAAACTTCTCAATGCTACCTTTAACTACCTAATCTTAGACAACTAGTGGATATCAACCTTGGAAATAGTACTTAAAAATAATGGTAAATGGTATATTTGCATTGATTTTCAATAACTTAACAAAGCCACTCTAAAAGATTACTTTCCTCTACCCTTTATTGATCAAGTCATAGACACATTAGTAGCTAAAAAGTAATTTTCTTTTCTGGATGGATTTAGAGGTTACAACCAAATAAAAATTGCACCCAAATACTAGGATAAGACAAGATTCACATGTCCTTTGGGAACATTCACTTACCAATATTTCCTTGTGGTCTGTGTAATACACCCACTACATTCTAGAGCGCAATTTTAGGAATTTTCTCTGACTTGATCCATGAATTTGTAGAAAATATTGATGTATTGTCAAAACTTCTTGTTTCAAAGTCTGCAAGGGATGTAAGAATATTATTAGTATTATAGGTTATTATAGATGTTTTATAAAAAAAAATTCAAAAATAGTTGCACCTTTATTTAAATTACTTCCTAAGGATATTGAATTTTCCCTATGTGAACACTGTTAAACTACCTTTGAGACATTGAAGATGAAGCTCTTTGTAGCACCAATTTTGAGCAGACCAAATTAGTCTATCTCTTTCCCTATCACTAATAATTCTTCTAATATAGTTGTCAGGGAAACACTATGAAAAAAGGAAAAGCATTCATTCTATGTTACTAACAAACAATTTGTTATGTCTACTAAATATACATGGTTTGCAAATATTTCCCCCTAATTAGCCATAATAAATTTGTCACAACATCTCTCATCTAGGGAGAAATAGGGGATCATTAGACATAATTCCTCCTATTCATGGATTGGAGGGGAAGTTTTCCACACTGGAATTGACTTGGTTATCAGAATATGTGTAGATGATATGTAT
This sequence comes from Pinus taeda, assembly GCA_000404065.3. Taxonomy (NCBI): domain Eukaryota; kingdom Viridiplantae; phylum Streptophyta; class Pinopsida; order Pinales; family Pinaceae; genus Pinus; species Pinus taeda. Next base: position 118,088 of record APFE030798671.1, read on the forward strand.
GATACATTGAAGGCTTTCCATGATAGACCATGTGGAGGGTACTTCAATGATAAAATAATATCCTACAAAATCCTTCACTAAGGGTACTTTTGACCTACTCTTTTCGAGGACACTAAGAAGTATGTTCAAAATTTTGATAGTTGTCAGTGCATGGATTGACTAGTTGCTGACGGTGTTGGAAATATGTCAACCAAGGGGTCTCCCTGATGTGAAGTCCCAATTAGACCTCACACCATTTGGAATAGTAGCCCCATCCGAAGTATCGACCTGACTTCCATGTATTCTTATACATTTTCCTTGGCTACAAAGTTCAACACAAGGGAGTAATGCACAACTATTCTCGGATCAATAAGTGAGAAAGCCTTGTGAAATGTTCAACTATGCAATGTATCGAGGTCCTTCTACTGAAAGGGAAGAGGAAAGTGGGCCCTTTAAAGACAAGTAATAGTACTAATCTAGAAAAGGCACATGCGCACATACATGAGAATGAATCGTTGATCAACCAATGAAATAGTTCACCAAGAAGCAACAATTGTTGAATCAAATACAACACACCTTCAACAAGATAAGTACCAAAGCCACCGAAATAGTTCAATTTCCTTAATACAAATGTGAACAACATACATCACAAACATTCGAAGAATAGTCTTACAATATTCATGAAATACGCATGAAAATGTGTTGGCTCAACGAGCTTCTGAATTAAGTAAAAGTTCCAAGATACATCAAGATAGTGAACACCACTAGCGCTAATAATGGAGCATTAGAGCAGTTACGCGCTCCTCCAAAACAACTATCTTCCTCTGCAATGCCTGGTAGGAGGAGCCAAGGTGAAAAGTCATTTTCTTGTACAATGGGGTATATGTATAACAAATGGGTTGATCCTTCACCTCCCTTGTGACTCTTGGACTACCCTCATGACTGTTTGACTTCCCTATGACTTTTCAAATTTTTCACGACCCTTCATATTCTATACATGACTCTTAGACTTCCACTTTAAAATAAATTTCTCCCATATAGGTTTTATATAATCCACAAAATGTTATGGCACATGATGACTCATGAAAGGACATGACATGGAAATGAAAACATGAACTTTGTGATCACTTGGCAATATCAAGTCACCCTTTGTTGCTAGTTTCTTTGTGTCTTCTTGAAAGGTGGTGCATGTTCTTCTTATTCCTCCTCCTCATGACTTGAAGATAAGGAGTCTTCAATGTGATCTTGATCTTTTGTCTTCTATTGTAATATTGTGTTCCTTCATCTCCTCGCTTAATGATCATCTAGTATCTTCACCTCCATAGGTGTCTTCTAGCATGGTATCCTTCTCCTTTTCCTCTATCATCATCCTATCATGATAAGATAGAGTATTTGCAAGTAAAATCCACTCATGACAAGACAAAATCAGTCTGAAAACTCTTAATCTATCATGTTTCATGAAATCACTTGTTAGGGTTGGAACTGGGTGACTGATTAGGGTGATTGACTAAGTGATTGTTGGGTTGTGTTATATTCTTTCCATGTAGTTAACAGGGGGTTTTAAGGGCATCCGTAACCCCACTTTATGGGGTCCGGGGTAGCGCCCTGGAAAATTTTGGTTTTGGACCCTATGTTAGGTTGGGCAGACCCACCTATGGTTTTGTGCATGATTTTCACACATGTTTTTTGGACGCGATGGTTTTCTCGGTCCATGGTA
>APFE030798671.1:121012-194031 GCA_000404065.3 Pinus taeda
AATACATGGCAGCCACTCATGCAAGCAAGGAAGCAGTTTGGTTGCAGAGATTGTGTTCAAATATGGGGTTAGTACAGGGAGCTATAAGGATAGACTGTGACAGCCAAAGTGCATTTTTCTTGGCAAATAACCCTACTTATCATTTAAAGACAAAGCACATTGATATTCAGTATCACTTTGTGAGGGATATGATAGAAGACAAAAAGGTGTTGCTGGTAAAGGTGGACACCTTGAAGAATACTGCAGATGCATTGACAAAATCTGTGAGCTCTGAGAATTTCTCTTGGTGTAGAGAGACAATGGGAATTTCAAGGCTGGGAAAATGACTAAGCTCTCTTGTGGCCCCCTGTGGAAAGAAAACAACAAGTGGGAGAATGTTGGGTTGTGTTATATTCTTTCCATGTAGTTAACAGGGGGTTTGAAGGGTGCCCGTAACCCCACTTTATGGGGTCCATGGCAGCGCCTCGGAAAATTTTGGTTTTGGACCCTATGTTAGGTTGGGCAGAGCCACATATGGTTTTGTGCATGATTTTCACACATGTTTTTTGGACGTGATGGTTTTCAGTCCATGGTATTGGACGTGATGGTTTTCGGTCCATGGTATTGGATGCTTTGGCATGTATAAATATGTATTATAACATTAAAATGAACATAATGAAAAATTAAGGTATTAGTCCCAGTTTTGGGATCCAGTGGGAAAATCTCTGTGTATATGTGTTTTATGTGTTATGCTCTCGCATTGTTTATTTTTCTGTGTTTTAGAATTTGTATGCAGGTAATTTTTGTATGGGGTTAAAACCTACTGTGGTTGCATGGTTCCAGAGGCCAAGGTATGGGACTAAGGCTTGATACTATGCAATGTGCACTTTAGGATGGCTAGGGTCAAAGGATATCACAATGGAGTGGCTCAAGAGCTCAAGGCTAGGGCTTGAAGCTTGAGGTTTCCCAATGCATAGTTCTAGAAGGAAAGACTTAAGAAACTCCGTATTTGAGGGACTGAAGAGATTAAGCTTAAGGCTTGAGCCTTGAAGATTCCAAATGTGTAGTTCTGAGAGGCCAAGCTAGGTGACTGTGTATTTGAGGGGCTTAAGAGCTCAAGGTTGGGGCTTGGATTTACCCAATGCATAGTTTTGGCAAGAGAATAAGCTGGGAGATTGTGCAGCTAAGGGGTTCAGGGGCTCAAAGTTGAGGCTTGAGGTTTGAAATTTCCCAATGTGCATTTCTGTAGGGAGAACAATCTCATGGATTGCATAGTCATGCAACTTATGGTGTTAGGTTAGGAGCTTGAGGCTTGACATTACACATGGCATAATTAAGGATGACTAGGAGGCATAAATGCATAGTTATGGAGCTCAAGGGTCAAGGTTGGGAATTTTTATTATGCAATGCATAGTTAAAAGACACAAGGTCAAGGTTGAGGGTTCGTACTGCGTAGTGCATAGTTTCGGAGGGCTAATTGATGCCAATTTTCTTAGTCGGGAAGTTTTTAGGACTTGGCTAAGTGCAGGATCAATGAGACTAAAGTGAATAGTGATGAAACTTAATTATGATCACACACTTATAATAGTCAACAATGCAACATTGATCATTCAGAACACATGAACAACATACTTCCCTCAATGTGATGGCATTGCAATGACTTTCCCTAAGTGCAACACTAAAGATGCAATTTGTGACGACACTGACAACACTTGTGCGACATGGCATGAAACTTTGGGAATGAGTCTAAAACATGTCTACATGACTAGTAGGACTCATCAACACCAGATTTCCCCCTTGAAACAAGCCAAAACTCCCCTTATTGTGATAAGTGATACTTCCCACGCCAAAAGATAACACTTGTGATATGAAAAGAAAAGTTTGAACGCCACCTGCAATATGAGAACATGGTGAAAGTGACACATACCAGGGCTAAGATAACATGAAAATGACACTAATTAAGGTGAAATCAAGTGAAAGTGACAGTAAAAAACATGTAAGCGATACTCACAAAATCGAAGGTGGGAAAAAGCGATAGTTTCGAAAACTCACCAAAATAGAAGTACAATCACAGCATAAAGTGAGATAATGTCAATGAAGGTGCGCACTAACTGTCAACCTAGGTTGATCATCACATAGGAACTGTCTTGATGGACCATGTTGTGCTTGTTCAAGGTTGCATAAAATAATGTGCTCGTGAACTTTTTGCAGACTGAGCATGTGTGAGAAGGTGGTTTCGACACTTACAATCCAAGAAGGGAGCTCAAGGACTTAAAAAATCATCAACCGACCAAGAAGTGGCTATGGAATGACCAACCACAAGATCCACAGTAGGCTCCAAAATTAAAGTGTAGGAAAAAATTTGGAGGGTGTTTGTCGCAGCAACAACTTGGCGACACACTAGTAGAACTCCAGCATCTCTTCCTTTGTCAAATCTTACATGCAGGGTCTAGTTTCTTAAGAAGTATTGATTCATCATTCAGATTACTTTGGCTTCCCCACTTACCCCATGTCTATACACAGTCCCCTTCATCCTTTTTTGGTTGAACATAAACATATGACCCAAAATATCACAATGTTTCGAAACAAGAAAGGGTAATGTAGTTCGCGAGATTTAGATTTTCAGAGTATAGTTTTTCATCTCTGGTGTTTCTTCATTGCCAGCAAGCCTTCACTCTACCCCAGCAGAGTCACTTCAGGAACACAAACATTTCTCTACTACCAACGAGCTTGGAAAGTACCCTGATGAAGTTGCTTGCTTTACCTCCCTGTGTAGGAAGACTTTCTCTTCTTTGACCCTTATTTATTTATTTTATGGGACTGCACATTAACACATTCATTTCATGGGTGGAAGAGGTGTCCCAACTTACTTATACAAGAAGAGGTTATTCCTTCATAGAAGCATATGTAAGACCTATAATATTGTTTTTTTTTCGTTTTTATTTTCCCGTTGTCCTCATTTACTTGACTAGATAAGCGTGGATAACACCAAAACATAAAGAACTGAGTGTAGGCACGAGGTTTCTAGAGTAGACATGGATATCATGGTTTGACATAGAGCTTTCCTACACAAGGGTTGTATTTTCCATCAGAACATCATTGACCAAAGGAGAACAAAAATGAGGATGAAGGACGGATGGTTTTGCAGTGTCAAAAAGCCATTTTCTATTTTTCCACATTGTCTTCAAGCCAAAGGGAACATTCTTTATGTGAAAGATTATTAAACAAAACACCAAAGAAGAGACAAGATCTGACAAGAAAACCAAAATCAAAAGGACAAAACAAATGGAGGCTAAACCAAAAACAGAATGTGAGACAAAATCTAGAAAATAAATGAAAGAATGTAGAAAGTGAGTGCGGGATGCATGTGCAAGGGAAACTAATATGCAGCTAGACCTACTCCTAACCTAACGAACTAGAAGGTTAGGTTTACTTATAATGAAATTTCCAATGTAGCCACTGTAGTTTCTCTCGACCTGCAAACACAAAGATACGATCAATTAAAACTGATATAAAGTGATGTGAAACAGAAAATATAAGATCTTGAAGACATTGCACAACAAATAGAAGGTATTTCCAATCGGTAGAAAGATGTGTCACAACCACTACTTCTATCAAGTTCACATTATTACCTTTCCGATGAAGACCATAGTTAAACAAACCTAGAAAGCTTCTTGTGAACGTATCTTCATATGCATTGTACTTGTTAGCAAGCATGAGGAAAGATCGAAACTTGTTATTTTCAATAGAGATTGCCAAGTAGGATTGTTCCAACCATTCGACGATTGAATCATAAAATTCGAAACAATCCTCTTGAGAACCTTGAAATATTTGAAAGATGAATTTTCAATTAGAAGCACAAGGTCAATATGAGAATCTTGTGAGGGAAAATGGATTTGATCATATTTAGCTGGCATGTCAAGACAATGAGGACTTGACATAACCATTAGTGAAGTTTGAAGTGCCTCAATTGCTTGGCTAGTATCTAGATATTGAGATGATAAACCGTAAAGATCAAACAATGTAAAACAACTATCACTGGATGTGATGATGGGAAAATGGTAAGTTGAATGACAATCATGGTCATATGGGATCATTAACATCATATTCCTAGTTTGTAATTAATGAGGATAAATCGATTTGAACAGTTCCGTGAATGATCTTAACAATAGAACCAACTTCCTCCAATGTCGAATGTGACAAATCATCTTCCCATAATTGGTGACAAACTGTACAAACATTGTAATTATTGAAAGAATTGAAGAGGAATGTTAGTATAGCAAATATATGAAACCAGTGCTAACACTCAAGCGGATTTTTGGTGTCATCTAGACATCCACAAGAGAGACTAGGAGTGGATTATCCACCATAACACTCAACGTATATGAACTCTTTGGCCAAAGGTAATATTCAAATTTATCAACTTCGCGATTCCACACATTCATAAAAGGTGTACACTCCAAACTCAAATTCGACACAAGAGATTTGCATGGGGATGAATTCACCACAATAGTATGATAAAAAAACCTGATCTTGAAAAATAGGAAAATTGTAATGAGAAATCCCGAAATCCATCAAGAATGAGTTTTCATCCAATGAAATAATACGAATGAAAGAATTCTGCGAGAAAATCTAGATCTGACATGGTTCATGAATTTCACTAGGATTGCGAGAACCTGAAATAAGCATCAAAGAGAGTTGATGTGGCTCGAATTTTTGAAAAGTTTCAGAACTTTGAAAAGATAGATAACAATATTTTGTAAACTGAATCAGACCACAGATTGCATGTGGACATTTGTTATCAGTTAAGTCAACATGATCACCACTATCTAGATGGAAACTATCTACATTGTTGGTTTGGTCAAATTCTTCAAATTCAACAAATAGATTACTCAAGCCATAATATTCTTCTAATCACAAGTCTAAAAATGTATGCATCAGAAAAATCTCATGATCACAATGATTCAAAGAGTTACCTTCATACAAAGCAAGAGATGATAACAGATGGAATTGATGCTCTATAATTTCATTGCTCTCTTCTTCATCATGGATAATCTCATTATCCTGTGTCATTTCAATATTCAACTCATCAAATAACAAACTTGAAGAATAAGAAGGATTTCCATCGCAAGTTGATGCATTACAAACAATAGAGCACAAAGGATAGGGAGGTGAAGATGAAGAAGTGTTCATAAGTGAATCTTCTTTGATCAAAACAATTTTGAGATCCAAAACTTAAAAAAAAAAAAAATATTGAGAAATTAAAAGATCAAATGGTGCACTTGGGCATTCATCATCAGATATATCCTCATCATAATGGTTGTTGACCAAGACTTCAGATTGATTAGGAGAATTGATTATATTTGATTGATGACCAAGATTACCAGATTCATTATCAGCCAAGAATGAGGAAACACCATCTTCACACGAAGGATTTTAAAAAAGAGAAGAAAGATTGAAAGAATCTTCACCTTCCTTCTTTACTTGTGAAATGTGACTACCCTGCACCTGATCACTTTTTCGATTTGGAATAGGTTGATTAAGAAAATCACGGGGCAAGGGATCATGAGAAACATATGATAGAGGATGACAAGAATCCACATCAGATTCAAGACTAGATTTATGAGTGTTAATACCATCTTGAGGAATGGAAAAAAATTTCTTCACCATAGACCTCATGAGCCATTCCGGGATTTCCTCCATTAGATTTGAATCATGAGAGAAGGATGAAGGTTGAAGAGACAGATTGGTAATATGATTTGGGGATTTCCAAACTTTAGCATTAACACATAGAGGCACCCTGATCAGTATTGGGAAAGGAGGAGAACAAGGAACAAAAGAGTAATAGGCTCCTCCTCTAAAGTTAGAGGTGTCTCATGATTTACAAGAGTTAGGGAAGCAGAAACATCAGGAGGCTTAGATTCACCATGCAAATAGATATGAACTAAACGCTCAAACTTTTTTTAAAGAAATCCCAATCAGTGTCTTCTTAAGGAAATTCATAACATAGGTGAAGGAATCGATCAGAGAAATCCTCAATTGATTCATTAGGATTCATTCTAAGTTGATTGATTCTTTTATAAACATATCGGTAAGCATATGTATCAAATGCTAAATGAAGCTCCTTGATGAGGTGTTTAAGAGAATTAATGGAAGCAGGTGGTAGAGTGTGACGCCATCGGTTAACTTGACCTTCAAGGATGAGGTATAAGAGAATACAAGCCACATATTCAAATCAATTTCATAGTATTTATTGAACTTAAGGAAAAGATGTGCATGCTCAGCAATGGATGTATCACCCTCACCATCAAAATTTAATTGAGACAACTCATGAAGAGGCTCATCGGATATTGAAAGTTTACTAAGGGATAGGTTAGAAAAACACCCTGGGATTATGATTTGAAGATGATTTATTTCATAAAAAAGGTTCAAAACAAACTCAATGGAAATAACTTGTCATCTAGCCCTCCTTCTAGTGCCATGTTATTCATAGTGTTGGAAATCTGTCAACCAAGAAGTCTCCTTGATGTGAAGTCCTAATTAGACCTCACACCACTTGGAATAGGAGCCCCATCCAGAGTAGTGACTTGACTGCCATGTATTCTTATGGATTTTCCTTGGCTACAAAGTTCATCATAATAGAGTAATTCACAAGTATTCTCAAATCAACAAGTGAGTATGCCTTGTGAAATGTTCAACTGTGGAATGTATACATGTCCTTCTACCAAAAGGGAAGAGGAAAGTGAGCCCTTTAAAAACAAGTAATAGTACTAATCTAGAAAAGTCACACGAGCATATACATAATAATGGATCATTGATCAACCAATGGAATAGTTCACAAGGAAACAATGATTGTTGAAGCAAATACAATGCACCTTCAATAAGATAAGTACCAAAGCCACCGAGATAGTTTAATTTCCTTAGTATAGATGTGAAAAACATACATTGTAAACATTCAAAGAATAGTATTACAATATTCACGACATATGCATGAAAGCATGTTGGCTCAACGAGCTTCTGAATTAAGTAAAAGTTCCAAGATACATCAAGAAAGTGAACACCACTAGCCCCAATAGTGGAGCATTAGAGCAATCACTCGCTCATCCAAAAAAACTATCTTCCTCTCCAATGCCTGGTAGGAGGAGCCAAGGTGAAAAGTAATTTCGTGTATAATGAGGGTGTATATATAACAAATGGGGTGATCCTTCACCTCCCTTGTGACTCTTGGACTACCCTCATGACTGTTTGACTTCCCTATGGATTTTCGACTTTTTCGTGACTCTTCATGTTTTGTACATGACTCTTGGACTTCCACTTTACAATACATTTCTCCCATATAGAATTTACATAATCAAAAAAATGTTGTGGCACATGATGACTCATGAGACGACATGACATGACACTACTGACATGGACTTTGTGATGACATGGAAATATCAAGTCACCCTTTGTTGCTAGTTTCTATGTGTCTTCTTGAAAGATGGTGCATGTTCTTCTTCTTCCTCCTCCTCATGACTTGAAGATAAGGATTATTCAATGTGATCTTGATATTCTATCTTCTATTGTAATCTTGTGTTCCTTAATCTTCTTGCTTGATGATTTTCTAGTCCCTTCAGCTCCATAGGTGTCTTCTAGCATGGTCTCCTAGAGGTCAAGCTTGAGGCTTGAGCCTTAAACTTTCCCAATGCGTAGTTCTAAGAGGCCAGGCTAGGTGATTGTGCAGTTGAGGGGCTCATGAGCTCACGGTTGAGTCTTGAGGCTTGGAGCTGCCCAATGTGCAGTTTTGGCAGGAGAACAAATTGTGAGATTGTGCAATTGAGGGGTTCAGGGGCTCAAGGTTGAGGCTTGAGGCTTGAAGTTTCCTAATGCATAGTTCTAGAGGGAGAAAAATCTCATGGATTACACAATTACGCAACTGAAGGTGTCCAGATGGAATCTTGATGATTGACACTGCGCAATGCGTAGTTAAGGCTAACTGGGAGGTAAAAATTTCTCAGTTTTCAGGACTTGGCTAAGTGCGGGATCAATGAGACCAAATGGAATAGTAATGAAACTTAAGTATGATCACAAACTTAGAAAAATAGATGAAAAAAATTTGTCACTCAGAACACATGAAGAACATACTTCCCTTAATGCAACGACATTGTGACAACTTTGCCCAAGTGTGACACTAAAGATACACTTTTCCACAATAGTGACGACACTTGTGCGACAGTGCATGAAACTTTGTGAATGATTTTAAAACATGTCTACATGATAATAGGACTCAAAAACACTAAAATTACCCCTTGAAATGAGACAAAACTCCACTTATTGCGATAAGCGACACTTCCCATGCCAAAAGATGACACTTGCGATATGAAAAGAAAAGTGTGAACGAAAACTGCAATATGCGAACATGGTGAAAGATACAAATGCCAAGGCCAATAAAGTGAAAGAGATAGTCGAAAACATGTAAGAGACACTCATGAAATAGAAGTACAACCGCAACCAAAAGTAAGAGAATGTCAATGAAAGCACACACTGACTGTCGACCTAGGTTGATCATCGCACATGAAATGTCTTGATGGAATGTGTTGTGCTTGTTCAAGCTTGCGTAAAATAATGTGCTCATGAACTTGTTGCAAACTGAGCATGTGTGAGCAGGTGGCTTCAACACTTACAATGCAAGAAGGGAGCTCAAAGACTTAACAAAGAATCAACCTGCCAAGAAGTGGCTATGGAAAAACCGATCCCAAGATCCACAATAGGCTCCAAAATTTAAGAGTAGGAAAAATTCTGGAGGGTGTTTGTCGCAATGACAACACTAGTAAAATTTGACAAGATTCCTTTACAACCATAGGTACTTCTTGATCCCTTTGAAAAATGGATTTTTTGAGTTTATAGGACCAATTACTTTAATGTCTAGAAGATAACAATAAATTTTGGTTTTTACCGATTATGTTACTAAATGGGTAGAGGCTAAAGCTATTTTTCAAGCTCCTAAATAAGTTATTATAGATTTTCTATATGAGGATATTTTCACCCATTTTGGTGTCCGAAGAGAAATTGCTTTTACATAGAGAAAATTTAGCTCATGTTGAAGCTTGTGCAATCCATCATGTCAAAATACCAAATCAAGTACCAAAAGTCCTTCTTGTATCATCCAAAATATAATGGGCAAGTGAAATATATCAATAAAGTCATTGAAGCAATATTAACCAACACCATTTAGATGCATCTCAAGGATTGGGAAAATAAACTTCCTAGGGCACTTTAGGCCTATAGGACTATGTGGAGGAATACAACTAGGTATACACCTTATGAGTTGGTATATGGAAAGAAAGTTGGTTCTTTTTCCAAACAAGCTTCAAGCGAGACCTTAAAGACAATAGTTCAACTTGGCATGGATCTCTTAGATTCCTAACAAAAAAGGTTAGCTTAGATCAATGAGCTATATGAGATATGCTATGATACCATTCAAAGAAACTCCCTCATCTATAAATAGAGAACAAAGTGGCATGGAAAAATTATTCGAAAGAAGAAATTCAAACCAGGGGACTTAGCTCTCCTCTTCAACTCCAAATTCAAAAATTTCAAAAGAATGCTCAATACGCATTGGTTAGGTCCTTATAAAACAAGATTATTTTTTACTATGACTCTATGAGGATAAATACTATTGATGAATAATGAATCTCTTTTTTGGTCAACAACCATAGGTTAAGACTATATCATCATCCCATGACCAAAGAATAATTTATTCAAAATGTATTACAACAACCCAGAATGGAAGAAGTGGGTAGGAAGGATTCCCAACCTGCCCCTACTTTGATTGAATTTATTTCTCTCTTATCTACACACACAAGAGAAAATAAAAAGAAGGAGAAATAATTTGAAAAAACAAAAAGGAAAAAAGAAAAATAAGAGGAAAGAAAGAAAGGGAGAAAAAGAGTGATAATAATAATAATAATAATAATAGTAAACGTTCAACCATGAAAACAAGTCCTCTAGCATAGTTGGACGTGAATCCTATTTGAAAACTATTTTTGTAGCATATAGGGTTCCCTTAAGTTATTGCAACTTCCTTCATTTGCTTAACTTTTCTACTTTGACAATTATTGTGTTTCTCTTATTTAGAGGGGTCAAATACAGGAACATATTCAATAAAATGAACCCTTTTTGCAGCAGAAGGTAAATAATAATTCCGGGGCTTGAAAACTTCACCAACATAGCTTCCTTAATAATGTAGGCCAAATAAATTTCAAGAGTACCATAGAGTTGGACCCTTCATAATAAATCTTGAAAGTGACTATGATACACAAGTTCTTGACATTATGATCACCATGAGGAGTTGATTGGTGCTCTAGAGATGACAAAATCCTCAGAATTGGTCAATAATATCTTTGAAAAAAGTCAATATCACCATTTTAGTAAGATTTTTAGTGGTTACCAAAACTTGTAAGATTTTTAGTGGTTACCAAAACTTTATAGTAGTTAGTAGATTACTTGTAACATGTTTTTTGAGAATTATTGCATAGTTTGAGTATATTTTCAATGAAGACTAGCTCCAATTCCATGGTCATAGGTGCCTAAACAATTCATGACCCTCTACTATAACTCTATAGGCAATTTTAATTTTTCAAAAAAAAAATATTTTTTCCAAATTCAACACCAACAGTCAACATATTTCCAATCTTCTAAAAAATAGTCAACATCAACATTCTTATGATATAATGGAGAGGTTCTCAGGACTCGGTTTTTCTTCTTTCTTATCTAGATCCTTTGATGGAACAACACCTATATAAGTGCCAAACTAAATCCTCATTTAGGTAACAATAGGTAAAAGTAAGTCTCGAAATACTTTAAACAATTTGGGGAAACAATTTTTAAAACAACCCTTATGAACTGATATGTGTTGCCTTATGCAACTATTCACAAGTGATTCCTACCTTGCATTTTAATTTGACTTACCTTTGTTTCATATCCTTACAAAAAGTATAAGTGATACTCCTTTCCCTCATAATTAAACGTGGCCCACTGCCACCTTTTGGCATTATGAGAACCTTGTCCCCATAACCCTACCACCTTTCCATTTTATGATGACCAACTGATTTCGTGGGCTTGTCCTCAACACCCATCCTTGCCAGCTTACGTTTGTTGTCATGTTCATTACCTCACTAAAAACCATCCAAAGATTTTAAAATATGTTTGAATTGAGTGTAACTTTCCTTTAGGTATTCCTCAACCCTCTATACACTCATACAATTGATAGTAGCAACTCAGAAACAAAGTGCTCAATGAATCTCCACACTAAAAGTTGAAAAGAAGGGGGTAGTAAGGAAAGAACCAAACAACATCAGAGTGTTGGAGGGGTACACCATATTTAATGCATGTAGGTACATATTCAAAGTAGGTGGTTCGTACTATTCTTAAAAACTTTGCAGGCATGAATGAGGTATTGATCAAAGCCTTCACCAAGCGTTTTAATGGAAAGTTTGGTAAGGTTTGTGACTTAGTGTTTACTATGTTAGGAGAACTAGTGGCTCAAGCCACTAGTCTATAAAAAATAAGGCAATGCTTTTTCAAGAACCAACAATCGAGAGAGATGTGTGGACTCATTTCCTTTGTGCAAACTGAGCGAACCTAAATTGGGCCAAGGGAGTGCCATGATCTTGGATTAAATAAGAGTGAAGAAACATATTGTTTGTATTTTAAGAGTTTGTCACTTGTGAAAGTGGGTATGGTGTCACCTTATTATATCATATTCAATTTCTATTACACTTAAAGCTGATGAAATATTGAATTTTCCCTTGTGGAAGAGTGTGTAAAATGTCAAATTAAATACATATAAATCCTAAAAATGTAGGAAGAAGATTGTACCACCATGAATTGATAAGGATTTTGATTGTGGAAGAGTTGAAAAAATGAAATTGGACATGAGAAGACTTTTTGAATCAAAATTGAGTTAGTAGGGAAATTGCAAATGATGAAGATGTTGCCATTGTTGACAATAATGAAAACCATGGCAAGGACACTAACTTTGTTGTATGTGAAAGAAACCCTAAAGGGAGGCCTACAAGCAGAGAAAAGTAGAGGGTACCTAGCCTTTGGAACCTCCTATCACTAGGAGAGTCATCATAAGTATGGCTAGAAAAAATCCACAAAGACAAATCCTTGAGGTCACACTACCAACTACTCATCCAACCACCCAATACCATTCCACATACAACATAAAGAGGAAGATCTTCGAGATTGAATCGAGCCTTGATAGACAAGGGTATTCCTTGACTGTTCTTAAAGAAGGACCCAAGAGATAGATAACTAGTTTCTCTAAGCCAAATACCACATAATTCACTCGGATAGACCCTATTGAGCTAGTCTGTGCAAAATTCTATGATGAGCCACAAGTTCCTGAGCATGAGAGAGAGGTTATGCCCTCTAGCCTTTAGGATACTTCATCTCTTTCTAAGTTAAAGAGGAAAAATAATAAAATAAGGAAGTTGAAGGAAGAGATCATGGAGTTAGATATCCTAGATATATATGTCAAAAATGAAAATGAAGTCTGGAAGAGCCATAACGCTCATCTACGAGAAGAAAAAAATAAATTGACAAAGGAAAACAATAAGTTTCTCAACTAGGCCAGAAGGTGTTACCATGAGGCTTGATATATGAAATGGAGGATTAGGAGGTTGAACATCAAGATTAAAATTAATGTAGCAAGATAGGAGGAGACAACATGACATGCCCTCCAACCTCAACATTCTTATATATGCAAATGCTCTATCTTGAGAAAGTGTTGACAATACAATTTTTGATCAAATTTGAAGAATCTTTTTAGGATTAGTTTTGGCAAGCCACCCAAGATTGCATGAGGACATGCAAATTATCAAGTGCCGGAGAGATGTTGGGGCTTCATTTAAGGCCTTTATTACTATCAAAAGTGTCATTTTTTCCATCCCCATTCCATCTTATAGCCTATAATCCTTCCATTTTCATCACAATTCGTTATGTTATGGTCATCAAATGCTCATGAGGTACAATTTTGTTTAATTTTTTTTTATGTTATTCCTTTTTTTGAAATGAGTTCATTGAGTTAGAGTTTACTTTTGCTAACAAAGGTACCATATCCTATAATCATAATATATATCTAGTAACCCAAGTCATTTTGTATCATATATATGCACATTCATAGTGAAGTCTGCATCATGGGTTTTGTTCTCAGGTGGTTCGACATGGATTGATGTTGATCAAATAACTCCCAAGTTAGACAAAAAAAGTGCTAGCTCACGGCCAATGACCCAGGTCAAAACAAAGGTAGCATACATATATAACACAACCACAGTTCAACATTTAGAATGATTTCAAGTTTTGGAAAATGGAATGGGTATTTTTGTGGATGCCATATTATGAAAAACCCCATGCATTGTTATCCAAGTCAACAGGTTGAAAATCACCTCAAGATGTTATACATCTCTATTTTGAGCTTGTAACAGTTTGTAAACTTTATAAATGGGAGTTAGTTGTTGTCCATCATGCCCTCCCCTATTTTCTATATAAATCCTTTGTATTGTAAAAATAAGGGTTGAAATTGGATGTGTCTCGACATTTTATATGAATCGATAGTCCTTAGTCCTGATGGTTGGTGTCTATGTTTATGATACATACAATTTTCATATCGATGATTAAATCAACTCAGTTATGAAGAATTTCACACCAATATTGTGCATTATAATTTAATGATAAGATATGATTTCTTGGATCATTGTTGAATTGATGCAGATCTTCTCTATGAATGTATTGTACATTATATGTAATTTCCTTAATGATAATGATGTTATTACGAGTTTCATTGCACAATATAGTACTTATATTGTAAGTTTTTTTTTAAATGTAAGTGAGTAAGAAAGGTCCCCTACCTATTTTGCATTGCAAATTCATTTTGTTTTTAGTTAGAATAACTCAATATAATGGCATCTCCATTTTGTAGATTATAATTTCAAATTACTATCACTTTTGGTTCTTGAATTGTTACATGTATTTCATTACAAAGTGAGGAGTCCGTACAATGGTGAGGTATTGAATCTAATGAATATAGGTGATTTAGAAGGAACCATAGACCACAATGCTAAGGAATATGGTTGATACTATTCTAGTGTCTTTGCTAACATAAACCCAATGGTCCAATATACCCTTGAAACATTTAATTTCTGCTTGATTTAACTTTATCTTTTAATTGTGTAATGTGGATTTCCCTTACAAAAGTTAGGCATTGAGGTTGAAAAATAAGAGTGTTTCTCAAGACATCGTGAATCATATATCCTTAGTGGCCCTTAGAGCCAAACGAAGGACTATCATAATTACCAGTCAAGTATCCTTATTAACATAAACCTAGTGGTCCAAAAAAATTCTATAGCGTTTTAATTTGCACTCCGATTGAGTTTTATGGCCATTACAAATCTTAAAAGAACTAGATTATAAAAATTCTCTTAGTTTGAGAATATTTTATATGCTATTTATATACATATAGTGTAGTGTTTTTAAGTTTACAACCACAAATTGACAAATTGAATGTAACACAATTTAAGAAATTAAATTACTTGAAACCCTTATTCGGCTTAATACTATGGCACTTCCCTAAACAATTTATGGTAGCTCCATTTGTAATCATTACTTGAAATCTTGGTATTGGAAATACAAAGCAATTAAGTTTTGCCAATTTGTATTTGATTAGGTTGTGTGTACCATCAAAATCAATCAACATTGTTATCCTTTTCTTTTTGATATATCCTTCTATCTTGAGGTTTTGCGGAGTACTGATGCCAATCAATGCATGACAAGATATTGTTGGAGTAATCTCTTCTAGCTCCATACCTTGTGATGGTTCTAATCCTTGATCTTATTCCTATTCATTGTTTATGCAAGATAATTTCCTCTTATTTCATTTATTCCCCTTCCTGTACTTGATGTCACAATTGAAACATAGTCCTTTCTCTCTTCTTTCATACATTGTTGAGTTGTCAACCTTGTCGGTTCAATGAAGTTAGGAGAGGGAGCATGATGTTCTTTATAGTTATTAGCAACCACTCTTCTAGTGGCCATATTTTTACTTTCAAGTTTCCTTTCCAGGATGAAAGCATGTTCTAAGGGTTTAGGTCCAAAGAGATGCACTTCATGTTGGATTATTTCCATTACAATTCCCATAAATAGGCCTAAAAAACATTCTTTGGAATTTTCTTTGCCATAAGTGTCAACTTTTTGAATTGTTGAATGTGCTCTACAATTGGACCCTTTTGCAACAAATTTACCAGTTGACAAGAGAATGTATTTCTCGTAATATTCCCATGATGTGCTATCAATTCCTCCATAAAAATGGACCAAGATAGATACCATAAAATCCTTTTTCCTTTTAAAAATTCATCAATACCATACAAATTGATCTTATTCTATATACAAAGATGCAATATTTACCTTTTGTAATTTTTTCACATGGTGTAAATCAAAGTATTGTTCCATCTATAATATCCATGTTATAGGATCGTTCCATCATAAATTCCTCATATTGATCTTCAGAATGAAGTAGTTCCTTGCTATCACATTGAATCCCTGATGACATGGATCTTGAGGTGATGAAAAATCATGTTTTTGGGACTCAATATTTATTTCCTCCATAATTTTATGATTTCCTTGCATCTTGATATCTCCTTTAGAGAGTTTCTCCTCTTGGGTAGGTAAGAGGATTGTAGACATAAATTTTTCAAATCTTCCATATTCTTTTCCATCTTCTCTTCCATATCATCCATTTTGTTTTCCATTTTTTTTCCACCTCTTCAATATAGTGAGAAATTTCTTCTCTTTGTTCCCAAGTCATAATAGAGCTCTCTACAGGTTTAGTTGGTGAAGTATATTTTAAAGCACCCTTAGGGTCTATGTGAGAAAAATAATAATCCTCATTTTTCCTCTTTATTACAAATTTTGCATCACCAAAAATAGATCTTCCAATCAAAATTTATTCCAATTGTAACCTACATACCTTTCAAAATCCCAATTTGTATATTATTTGGATGGGCGACCTTTGTTGTGATATATCTTTGAAATTCAAGTTGTCTGAGTCTAAAATTTTGGTCTCTAGTACTTTGATATGTCTTCTTTGCAATCTCATAGGCTTTATCAAAATTCGTTGTGTCAAGTGAAAGTTATGATAAATTTCCCAAAATGCATTTTTTTGGCTTCTTCCCAAGAGAGAAATTATACAATGTGCCACATGTCCAATTTTTGAAATATGATTCTAAAACTTTTACCCAAGGTACTTCAATATATCTTCTCAAATCGTTGAAAATTTCACATTCTAAAACTCCTTTGGAACAAAGTTACAACAAACTTACCAAGATGATTGGTTTAAAAACTAATTTTAGAACTAGCCACGCACCCTAACTTCCACAAGGTGATATCTCTGAATTATAGCAAAACATATATGAAACTTTGATCACCTATAACTTAATACTATCCTTAGTATTCTCAAAATTTCACAGTCTTAATCTTCCTAGAAACAAAGGTATAGTTAATTTTCCATGATGAATAGTTTTGAACTGAATTAAGAAATAATCACTAACAAAAATTCTTTTTTATTTAGTCTCTTGCATATATCCCAGAAAGGTATTTTTCAAATATCACAAAAAATATCTTTATCTTTTTGTGGATAGTTAAGCTTGTTGATAAAAATATGACTTTGATCCAATGCATAGGTTTGACAGCCTTAAGAAGGTTAGGTTGTGGCCTAAAAAATATATTCCACTTCTTAAAGCCAAAAGGCTCTTGCTGCTAAAAGTTTATGGAAGGTAATTTTAGGGGAAGGACTCAAAATACCTATCCTACTTTAATAAATATTCATCCTATCTTAGTTATGGAATGGATTTGATGTCCAAGAAAATCATACTCAAATACTTCTATCATCTAGAAATTTTTAGTTCAAACCATGCTACCTATTGTGAGGTGGCTTGTTTAGAAGGTTGGTAATGGGAGGAGATTTTTTAGGGCTTGAATCTTGGATTGGAAGGGGGAATTCTCTTACGCTCTTTGTGGAGCTCCAAGAGACATTAAGAGGCCAAAATAAGTTTACATTAGATGTCAAGGGTGTTGAGGGCCCATGATTGTGGGGTGGAGGTTGGTTAAAATCCAATGCTCTTGGTTTCCAAAAAACATGATGGGTTTGAACAAATGTTGAATTCTAGTAACATCAATCTTTAGGAGGAGGATAAAAAATTAATATGGGTTTGTTGTCGCTGTGACAAACACCCCCCAAAATTTTGTGTACACTCGAATTTCTGAGCCTTTTGTGGATATTAAGATCAGTCATTTCATAGTCACTTCTTGGATAGTTTATGCTTTTGAGCTCCCTTCTTGGACTAGAAGTGTTGAAGTCACTTACTCACACATGCTTAGTTTGTAACAACTGCATGAGCACATTCTTTTATGCAAGCTTGGACAAGTATAACACTTTCCTATCAAGATTGTGCATGTGCGATGTCCAATCCATGTCGACACAACGACAATTTCTCACATTATAGCTGTGATTGTACTTCTCTTTTGGCGAGTTTTGCAAACTGTTGCTCTCACACACCTTTGTTTCACGAACGTCGCTTTCATGTTTTCGGCCATCACTTTTGCTTGCTTGCACTCTAACTAGTGTCACTTTCATGTTATCTTTGGTCTCACATGTGTTGTTTTCACCGTCGTTCATGTATCACAAGTGTCATTCACATTTTTATCTTCATATAGAAAATATTGTCTTCTGGCATGGGAATTTCCACTTATCATGCAAAGTGGAGTTTTGGTTTGTTTCAAGGGGTAATATTTGTGATAATGAGTTGTTCTTATCATGTAGTCATGTTTCAAACTCATTTGCAAAGATTCATGCAATGTCGCACAAGTGTTGTCATTATCATCACAAAGTCTATCATTAGTACCACACTTGTCATAAGTTGCCGCAAAGGTTGTTGCACTAAGGGAAGTATGTATTCATATGTCCTGGATGATCTACATTGTGTTTCCAAGTGTCTAAGTGTGTGATCACATTCAAGTTCTATCACCATGCACATCGGTTTCACTGGTCTTGCAATTAGGAAAATTTCGGAAGAGTTCCCAGTAACCTAGTCTCATCCAACCCTCTTGAACTACGCATTGAACAGTATTAGCCCTTAAGCATCAATCTTGTCTTTTGGCACTACACAATGCGTAGTATCTACCTCCTAGAACTATGCATTTCGCAACCTCAGTGCTCAATTGCAAGCCCTGACTCCTAGAACTGCGCAATCACCTAGTCCCCTTTGTCTTCCAGAACTGCATAGTTGGATGAATTAGTGCCCAACCCCTCAGCCTAGCTCATTGAGCTCCAAATCTACACAATATTCTTCCTCAGCCCAGCCTGAACTGCACATTACGTAGTCTTAGAGCTCAATCTCTACCCCTGACTGCCTAAGCTGCAAAATTACGCAGTCATTAGGCCTTTCCCTTGGCCCACCATTGGTTACGGCTCAATCAATGGATCATCATATAACATCTTATATAGTGGTTTCTTAGACTGATATCGTCTTGTCATGAGTTGATTGGAGACACGAGAACTCTACCATGTTATGAAAAGATGATAAAGAAGGAGATGGATAAGGAAGACATGTTAGATGACACCTAAGGAGCTAAGGACACAGGATGATCATTAGGCAAGAAGATGAAGGAACACTGGAATATGATCAAGACATCATGAAGATTCCATCTGATTTACCACCCTTTGGAGGATAGATATGAAAACCAAAGCACATATCTCATGAAGTTGGAGTAATAAGGACAACTTACCATTTCCACATCATTATGTCTTCAATGTCATGTATTTTTGCAAACATTGAAACTATTTCATGTACTTTCTTTAAGTGTTTTGGTCCCATTTGCAACGTAGGCAAAGTGTCATCTTTTCTCATACGAGATTTTTCACAGCTTGTAAAAGCCTATTATGATGGTTTCAAGGGTCTACCTTTATGTATATGAGTTTTATTAACCATGTAAACATCGGTCGCACTCATTCACACATTTTTGAGCATTGTCACACAGGTGTTGTCACGGTCGTCACAAAGTATATCTTAAGTGTCGCACTTGTCGTAATTGGTCATAAAGTGATCACATATAGGGAAATGTGTTGTTCATGTGTCATGGGTTATGTATGTTGTTGCGTCATCAAGTATTCTAAGTGTGAGATCACAGTTGAAGTCTAGTCACTATACACATCAGTCTCAACGGTCTCACACCTAACCATTTCCGAAGAGGTTTCCTGACCAAGAAACTTGGCTCCACCCTACTTGCCTGGACTATGCACTGCGCAATTCCAGACCTCAAGGTGTGACCTTCCCCGTTTAGCACTATGCAATGCGTAGTTCCTGCCTCCCAGGACTACTGCACTGCACATTTTCTGTGCCCAAAGCCTAACCTTGACCTCTAGGATTGCGTAATCATTCCCCACACCCTGGCCCTAACTGCACATTGCGCAAGCCCAAGCCTCAAGCTCTTTCCCTGAGCCTATGAACCACACAGCTACGTAGTAGCTCAGTCTCCCTTGCCTCCTAAAATTGGCAGTATGTCCTCCGAGTGTCCATCCCCTCATCCTACCTCATTGTCACCCAGGACTACATAGTTTTTTCCTTCAGTCTAGCGTGAAATGCACACTACATAGTCTCAGTGATCAAGCCTCACCCTTGGCTACTTGAACTGCGCAGTCACTAATCCCTCTCTCTCGACCTGTCACCTGGTCCCGACTCATTTAATGGATCCAAATGCACTAGCTTAGACTAGGGGGTTTTTAGAATGATGTTGTCTCACCACGAGTGAATTGCAGATGCATGTACTCTATCACACCATGACAAGATGATGAAGAGGGAGATGCAGAAGGGAATCATGTTGAAAGATATCTTTGTAGCTGGACATGCAAGTTAATCAATCGAGGCAATGTAAAGGGACACCGATTTACAACCACAACCCAAGACTTGAGATCATTGAAGAATCCTTATCACCAAGCCATGAGGAGGTAGAAGGAAAAATGCAATCTCAAGAAGATATCAGAGACACAGTAGCAATAGTGGCTTGACACTGCCACATCATCAAGCAGTCCATGTTAGTAGTGTCATGTCATGATTTTTCATAGGCCACATCATCATTGTGGATCATGTATAGTCAAAATGCATTATAACATTGAAGTCCAAGGGACACACAAGGAATATGAAGAGTCATGTAAGCTGAAAGGTCATAGGAAGTCAAACAATCATGAGGGTAGTCAAAGAGTCACAAGGAGGGTGAAGCATCACCCCTTGGTTATATATACACTGCCATTGTATGAGAAAAGGACTTTTTTACCTTGGCTCCTCTCGCGAGGCATTACAGAGACAAACTAGTTTTTTTGGGGAGAAAGGAGTGGCTCCAACGCTCCTCTACTAGAGCTAGTGATGTACATTGTATAAATGTGTATTTGAACTTTTACTTAATATTAGAAATCCTTCAAGGCCAACATGTTATTCATGCATGGATTATGAATGTTTGTAAGATGATTCTGCGGATGTTTGTATTTCATGTTTGCTTTCACATGTGCTAAGGTAATTGAACTATTTCAGTTATTTTAGTACTTACCTTATTGAGAATGTGTTGTAATGGTTGTTAATGTTGTCCCATCCTTGTGGACTACTCTGCAAGATATTAGACAATTTTTTCTCATTCATTGGTAGTAATGACCGTCGCATCCCTTATGGCCTGTTCCGCTGGATACTAGACGGATCCTTCTTGTTTTTGTGTGTCTCTTCCTGGGTGGTACTATTACCTCACTTTTAGAGGCTCACCTTTTCATTCCCCTCGCAGTAGAAGGACTTTGACACATTTACAACTAAACACTCACCAGACACACCCCCTTTCTTTTTGAAGGTGCATTTGCACTCCTCTCTCTTGCTGATAGTTAGAGCCAAGGCATATCTTTAAGATATATGGCAACCAAGTCGATATTCCAGATGGGGCTCCTACTCCAAACGGTGTGAGGTCTAATTGGGACTTCACATTAGGGAGATCCCTTGGTCGACGGATTTGTTACACCGTCAACAGGGTTAAAAACCTAGTAGGTGGTTTCTATACACCCAAGCTTAAATGTGAGGCTATGTTCTCTTTCGAACTAGAGAAAAATTCATAATGGCAATGGAAAAAGGTTTAGAAGGTTAGGGATCCACTCAAACCCACATTGTTCATTTGGATGGCCCTCTCAAACAAAGTCCTTACTTGGGACAATTTTATTAAACATTCCCTTGAGGGTCCTAACTAGTTTCCTTTGTGTAGTTGTGCTTCAAAATTTGTACATCATATGCTAGACCGGTGTCATTTTTCATTGGAGGTTTGGGATGTATTGATTACTCTTACAATAGGGGTTCATAGAGGGAGAGAGGAATCTCTACTAGAGATTCTCAATCTATATCGAGAGAACAGAAGCCTAAAAGAATTTGAAGATTTGCTCTTGCTTATGTGTTGGGCTATTTGGAAAGCAAGGAATGAGATGTTTGAAGATGTAATTATTTCCCTGCTTTAGGTGTTTTTCAAAATTAGATATGTTTTTGAAGGTTTTAGGAAGGTGATTGTAGATAAAATCCCAAGATAGATTACTCACATCCATATAGACCAATCCAAGCCATGTGGCTACTTTGAGAGAGTGTTTAAGAGAAACCCTAGAAAATGTGGGTTAGGTGATATTTTGTATTTTTCAATCCAACATTCTATCTGTTTTTCTTGTATTTTAGGGTCTGTCTCCAACAATGTAACAAAGATTAAGTTTATGCTTTTGGTGGAGGAGATTGTTGTGGAATAAATATGTCACAATTTACAATACTTTAATGGCTTGCAGTTGGTCATCAATTGGTGAATAGTGTAGAGAAAAAAGCTAAACTTAGGGTTGGAGCATCTCATTAGGAAGATCAAAGAGCATCTGGGTAGGATGGATCAATTCTTTTGTTATCATACATTTTGAGGATTAAATGTAAATGTTGATGGTATTTCCAAAAAGGTTGTGAATGCCCCAATAGGTTTACAAGATATCATAGAGTCTACGCTTACTAGAGATATTTTTCTAGATTTTAGGTTGTTTTCTTGAATGGAAGTTTTGTGTTGCTTTATATTGACACTATTATGAACTAGCCAGAAATGGTCTAGTCTGTCTTTATAGTTTCTTTGTTGAGTTTTTTTTTTTGAAATCTATAGCTTTTTAGCAACTTGATTTTCAGTTAATCAATATAAATATATATGTTTGGAGAATTAAATTAATGTTGATGGTCTTTCCAAAAAGGTTGTGAATGCTCCAATAGGTTTACTAGAGATCGTAGAGTCTAAGCTTATTAGAGACCTTTGTCTAAGTGTTGGGTTGTTTTCTTGAATGGATGTTGTGTGTTCCTTTATACTAGTCTTATTATTAACTAGCTAGAAATGGTCTAGTCTTTATAGTTTCTTTGTTGAGACCTTGTTTGAAATCTATAGCTTTTGAATGGCTTGATTTTAATTTGGTAGATACAATTATAAAGCTTGAATATCTACTTTCCATAGACTTTTGTTTTAGAGAAGTGATTTGAGTACTTTCCCCTTGGGTTTTAGTGTCAATAGACATTGCTAAATGTAATTTCATGTTTCCTCTCAAAATAAAGGGAATTACAACTTTTTTATTGGAAAAAGAAAAGAAACATTCCACTTTTATTTGAAACATGAAATCTAAATATAAATATTCTAAGATTATTTGGTTATCTAATGGAGGCATTGAAATCATTTAACCATGATAAGATCTAAAACCCAAATTAAAAGCTTGCTAATAATATGTAGGGTTTTACTAATAAAGTTCATGAACAAACTTTAATAATCTTGTGCACTTTGGTAATCTTGTAATATGTCCCTTTTATGTGATATTAAAGAAAAATCCTAACCTCAACCCTAAAAATACTATCAAGAAATTCACTACTAGTCACTTGTCACTTGAGTGATTTACTCCACTCTTTAGGTAAAAACAAATCCCAATCAAGGCGGGAATTCCCTAAATTTGATCATTGATATAGGGAAAATACTTAACATATATCTACTTCGGAAAATTACTCAGCCAAAAATGCAATTCCTAAAGTCTCAAGACAAAGAAACTTACCGAAGGGGAGGCTCTAAACTCAAACGGTTTGTGCTAGTGTGTAGATTGAATAAGTTCCCAAGTGATAATTAGAATTGGTGGGATTGATATTTATAGTGCGAAACTGCGGTTTCAAGCGAAAAGTTATTTGCAATATGTAATGAAACTCAGCGAAAGAAAGCTTAATGTGAATAACCCAATTCAAGTTAAAACTACAGAATAAGTTAATATTGCTGCTGCATTAAGCATAGTGTACTTACGAACACAGTGTATGATTGATTGATTCCTCCGTTTCTATAATAATTTAATACCATGAGTGAAATTTCCATAATATGTTTGATCAGGTCCAGCTTTGAATGCAAATGTCCTTAAATTTTTACCTTCGCCATCATCTTTAGAAACGTTTTTTCTGTAAATGCTTACAGAAAGCTCTTGACCTTTAAAAGGGTGGTTTCTGACGACCATTCACTAAATTTTGGTCTAGGGTATAGAAATGTGTTACTATGATGAAATAAACGATGACCGTCTTAGATCTTTCAATACCAATTGAAACAGGAAAATGTCACGAGGCAGGGGGTTCCAAATGTTCCCTATACAAGCTTTCATACACACACATATATATATGAATAAAATGAGGACCAATACTCTTGCATCTTGTCAGTGCTTTGCTCTAAAAACTAATAACAATACTGTTAAGTTTATACTCACAGACAACCACTCTGCTATTCAACGAAATCTAATCACATCCAGTTTTCGATACATATATAATTTACTTTTTGCTTTTGCCATTTTAGATGTAGTTTCTTTCTTAAATACTTGCTTATGGAAAGCTAGTGACCTCTAAAAGGGTGATAGCTGATGACTGTCCACAAAGTTTAGGCCAAGATAAAATGCTAGAATTTATTTACTAAGATGAAATAGAAAGACGTCCTTATCATATCCAGTGCAACAAATTGGCTTGCAGTAGTAAAAGAAACAAGAAAATGCCAAGAAAACAATAGAGCCAGGAGGTTTCCAAATGTTCCCTGTACAAACTTTAATATATATGTTTTTATATGTTATGAAGATCAATGCTCTGCTGCTAAAACTAATAAGAATACTTGTAAGCTTATACTCACAATAAATCATGAGCTATTCAACAATGTGTAACAGAATTGCAGAGCTAAGCAACAATGCCTGGTAATTACCATGTGTCCCTTCTGATTACATTGGTAGCTTCTAACACGACATACTGAAAAAACCATCTATTGGAACAACACAATTCCTTCAAGCAGTGAAAATACCCACTTGATTCAGTAACCGTGCCAGATATCTTGCAAAGCATTGCAAAAGTGTTGTTTGAGAAATCCAATGATACCTTTAAGCAGGGAAATTTCATATCATCTATTAATGGTGCTTGGACTCCTCTGCGATTTCATCCACTCTTTAGCGTTCTTGAAGAAAGGTAGCTTAACTGCAGTAAAACATCATCGGAATTAATAAGTATCCAGTATAACAATCTACATCACAGCTGATTTGGCTGCTGCCTGCTAGTATTACAGGGACACTTAAAAAGACTATAACAGGTTCAGGTTCGCCCTCCCAAACTAAACCGCTCACTGGAAAAGCGCATTGTAAGTACACTAAAGTTTACAAAGTCCAACAATAAGTACTGCTATTATGGGTACATCTCACAGACCAGAGCAGAGCAAATTTTGCTCCAGGATACGATTTACTTATAAAAAAGGGCTACGTTTACAATATTCAATGAAGGAATCAAGCTTGCTTGAACCCATCCACGAACAATAGTTCATTGACAAGATTTAAAGAATTCATTCAAACTATCAGACACTTGACAACTGCATTCCTAAGCCTCCGTTGCAACAACACGAACAAATTCATTTCATTAAAGCAAGAACAGAGATTCATTCGATAGAATAAGAAAATAGATCACCAGTAGAAATTGGAAAAACAAAGAATGTTTCAGATACAACCAAACAGATAATCTGGGTAATAATAAACAAGCACAAAAGAACAAATAAATTGAAAAATAGCCTACCTGTGCTGTTGTTGAGCTTTTCATGCCTAATTGACCAGCTTCTTCCTAGAAATCTGCTTGAATTCTTAGCGATATGATTGGTTTCCTCTGTTGTTTCTTCTCTATTAGCATCTCTGTTCTCCTTTCTCTCCGAAGCACCCTTCTTCTTGTTGAGTTTCTCTTTCGATGCATCCATATTCCTTTCACTCCTGACAAAGCTATGAAACCTACAGTTGTTATCAACAGGCTTTAAAAATCCTTGATTGGAACGATCTAGATGGTTATTAAACTGCTGAATATTGTTTCGATACAACATTTTATTTTCTGAACCGTTTGCCATAGTTTGTATACGTGATGTCGATGAATAATCCTCCATTGGACGAGCCCCTTGTTTCCTGACAGGTTTTTCATTTGGAAGTGATGTTTCTGTCTGTCTTCTTTCATAAGGCATATAATCAACCTGCTCCTCACTTACTTCTGTTTCTTCAGTCACGATAACTTTACCGGCCATGTCTTCATCCATAGTGTCAGGCTGGGAATGCATAAGATTTGAGCTCCTTTTCTTGGGAAGCCATCCAGGGGTTCTAGGCTGGACTAATGATTCAATAGGTTGCTTTGATAGATGAGAAATTTTGCAGCTTGCAGATCGATCATAACTAGACATTGAATTCCTTCTGACAGAGCAACCTGGCATTTGGGAAGTTGAAAAAATCCTGAGGCTCTCACTTTTACCCAAGCGAGGATTTGACCCAGGCTCTGTTTTCTTACTGTGACTTGAAGAGTGTCCAGAAGCAACTGATGCAGGAGAGGCTTTGAACACATGAAATTTCTTCATTGCTTTGCTGAACAGGGAAGGGATGTGAGATTGCTTGATTAGCTTTGCAGCACCGTGCCGATAAGCCTCAGAAAAAGAAGAAGATTTTCTTAGGTTTTGAGAGTTATGCATCATACAATCCGCGGATTCTTTTTCCTTATGGAAAGGAGAGAATGCAGTTGCTTTTGAGGAGGTCAGATCCCTCAGGGAAGGCAAGGACTTCCGTCTCATACAGGGGTCTGTGCTTCTGTCCCTTGGGATATTCTTTGAGGGCGAGGGAACGAAAGCTTGATTGGGAAACATTATTCCCTGGGTAGAATTACAACGAGACATCCATCCCTTCTGTGCAGGTCTGATTTGTTCTACCTTAACTCGGTTATTGGTAGAACTTGTTTCTTTATTGATGGTCTTAGCCGGAGGTGAGCAACGTCCTGGAGATAAAATCAACCTATCCATCCATCCTTGCTCTTTGGCTCGACTAGAAACTTGGAAGCTCCTTTTACTTCGAACTTTCATGCCTAATTCAGACAATTCCGGTCTTGCTCTTGCAGAATATTGTTGTTTTTCAGCATCTCTAAGGCATTTTAAGGAGGAAGAAGCATCCTTAGCTATCACTCTGAACTTGTGTACCTTACTGTCAGGTTTGTTAGACAAGAATTTCTGCAACCCATTCTTTCCTTCAATATCCAGATCTTGCGTTTGAATTGCATGTGGGACAAGTTTAGAATCAGAATTTTGTTGTTGCTGTATGACAGCCAGTGTTTTTCCATTGGAGATCCATGGGATTTCGGGGGACTCTGTAAGGTCATTCTGATCTGAATGAGAAACAAGATAAGCTACTCCTTTTGCAAAATTGCTAGCTTCCATAATCTCTCCCACTGCCTGTTGAATGAGGACTGCGGGCATGGACCATCTTCTTGACTCCTCCCCTGTCACACTATGGAAGTTTTAGAACTTCTTACATTGCCCATATCGTTTGATTCTAATATTTATAAAATAGGAAAAGAACGCATTATAAAAGCTTCCTTCTGCCCTCTGAGGCTTGCACCAACCAACCCCGGATGCGCAGGAATAATCCATATTCAAAAACCTAAAAATATAGAAATTTTATGTGCATTGTTTCATGAATGATATGGGCAAAATTACTCTCACCCAAAAACAGGAATAAAGGTTTTTCACTTTCCAATAGATTTCAGGATATTTTGAAAATATGATAGACATGAGTGAACTCAACATAATCAAATGAAACCATTGATTGGTGGCTCACATTTGTCAGATTTCTGGAATGATGGGAAATAGAGTAAAATGTCCTAAACTATGCCATGCAAACATATAGGAAAAATACACCAACTCAAAATACATAGATTATCCTAGGTAATAATAAAACTCAAGGGAAGATGTGGTCATGACAGTTACTTGGAAATAAAGAATGCCAAACACAGAAAACACATGTGACCTGATAAAAGAATGTGCCAGCGAGTGCAGTATAGAACATTATGCCAATCCAAGCTGTAGAAAAAGAAACCACCAAAGGTAATTAAATAAAATTTGAAATATATGACATACAGCATTCCAAATAGAAATATATAACTTCTTAAGGAAACCAGAGATGTGTCGAGGAAAAAATTGAGAAAAATGGCCGCACATTCTTAGCTTCCGGTCAAGGCTCATTTGCTAGAACTTTAGTCGATGCATAAAAATATAGAAAATGAATACGGTGGGAGGAATTTATGTATTGGTTTGAGATCCAGATGAAACTATCAAAGTTCGTTCCAAATGCATGAAATAAATATAGGCAATAACAACACAGTTCAAATCACAATTTGAATATAATTCAGGTAAATGTCAGGGACTATAATTTTACAACGCCTTGAACTGAAAAATTAAAAATAAGAATGGGAGTGAACCGCATTACCTATAGAGCTCGAGCGTCTGAGGCTGGACACTCTCTCAAATTGTTGACCTGCCAAGAATATCAATAGGAAGTTATTTTATATTTCCAATTTTTTGTTTTCTATCAAGAATATCTTCTAATAGGAAATGCCTTTTAGTAACTGAGGGCCACGACGCATCACCACAGTCTCCATTTTGCTACTGTCAGATGTTTATGTGTTCAACAAAGAACCACTGTACGGATTTCACTATTGTTTACACTAGAAAGATAACAGTAAGTCACATAAACTAAAAGCTGAAAGTAAAATCGAAGGGTGAACATAAAACATTATGCGAACTGCGAAGTATTTTTACATTGAATTAATGTCTTCGTTACAGATTACTTTCATGTTGTTTATTTTTTCTTTTCCTAAAGAAATATCCACTCAGGTGGAGAAGTTTTCATGATAGTACAATCATGGCATTGAAGTGCAAAAATCTAGGATCTGTGGCATTATCTTCTCCAGCAAGTTTTCAGTCAATCATTGAAGAAAACTGTTATTTGTTAATTTATATCATCGTGGTAGGGGTATGCAAAATTATGTCCTTCATTTTTAACCTTATTTTTGCATGTGCAGGTCAATCATATACACTCTTGTTAGAGATCATTACACAGTATTCCAATCTAACTGCACCCATCTAAATCCAGCTAAGATAAAGTAGGTTATCGATATATATTATAATTTATATCTCTAAGTAACTGGGGTATAGATATTGATACAGATTTCCCCTGGGACAGATACAGAGACATTAGCTTTAAAGAAGATTTCAATACAATCAATTCAATAGATCATATACCTAACACAAATATATGGGGTATTTATATAAATATTTTATTATTATTGGGAAAACAAAATATAAGAAATTAAAAATATGAGAGTTTTATATTTTACTATAAAATAAAAATATTAATATTTTAAATTAATATGATAATTAAAAATTTAGTTAATTTGAAAATTTATTATTTTATTATAATCTAATTTGGTTTTCTTTCTCCTATTTTTTTTAAAAATTTATTATTATTTTCTGTCTTTTTGTTGGCTCTTCAGTGTAGGAGAGAGATGTTGTGAATCGTAGTGTTTAACATTTTGATTTAATAAAAATAAAAATAAAAATAATAAAATAAAAAACATAAATTTTTCAGTTCATGGTTTTATCTCATGGTATTTTTCTCTAATGTGACCTATTTAAAGGCTAATGAGTAAACCAACCTAAATCCATTTTAACTCTGGATCTATTTTCATTGTAAAAGAAATTTGCACTCCATAGAATTAAAATGGAAGTAGGCTAGTACTTATTTCATATCCATGTTTTTCTTTTTCATGTTCTTTTCATTTCCTTTTTGTTTCTAACGCCTTGTTCCCATTCTTCTCCCCATTCTTCTCGATATTTTTCTGTGTTATTTATTTATTATTTTTTTGTTATTTATTTATTATTTTTAAATGAGGTTTTTTTAAAATTCTATTTCTAAAAGTTAAAAATTAAATTTGTTTTTCCTATTTCTTTATTTTTATTTTCTTTTTAATAATGATTATTATTCTTTATTATTATTATCATATTTATTTCAAATTCTTGACAAAGTGAAATCAATGGTAAATGACTTTCTACACTAAATCAAGAAAATGCCAAATATGACATGAGAATTTGTATAAGATGCATTAAGAACTGATCCTGTACCGATTTCTTACAGATTTATGTTGTACCCCTTCCAGATAAGGACCCATAAAGTGTTGAAGATGTATGGACTTAGATAGGATTTGGATACGATACATATCCAAGTGTATCCAGAGAGGATAAGGCGAAGGATACAGTAATATGTATATATAAGAGATGGCTAGATGTTTGTACATCCACCTCAGTTTTTTGTTCCAGCAGAATCAATCTATGTCAAATAGATTGATTCTATGCCAGCATTAAACATTCTAATTTGGCAAATAGTTGACACAGATGTTGAAGCAGACTCACATTTTGGTGGCACTGTACTGTACCGAAAATGGGATGCCTGGTTGAATTTAATCTAAGCATAAGGAAATATCTTCTTATAATAATCATAAGGAAATGACTTCTTATAAGCATAAGCAAATAACTAGCAAACCTATTTAATCTTTGATTAAATGAGAAGAAATCAATTGATTCTATATACTACAAAATGAGAAGGAAAATTTATTTTTACCTTTGTCTGGATTGGTCTCTTCGACTTCCTTCAGGGCTAATTCTTTCAACCTTAGGGATTCTTCCTTGCACCTCAGGCTAGCCCTCAGGTATCCTCTGGTGCTTCTTGGACTCAGATTAACACCTCCACACGCTTTGGAACCTCCTACAATTGTGCATTGCATCTCTTGGAGCCGAGCCATGGCTTGATCCACCTACATTGTTCAGGAGTCATACTTCAGTAACCAGAACTCATCTACTTTTTATTTAAGAACAAATTCAAATGGTTGAATTAAAGAACATTCTAAAAGTCACCGACATAATTCAGAAGAGTAAAATCTGATCAATATTATATCAAGTACAAATTCAAATGTCGGAGTTAAAGACCATTCTAGGGTTTACCCACATAATTCAGAAGAGTAAAATCTCATCATGCTATATCAAGCTTTTAAATATTCAGACACAGGAAAAGGAGACCATAACCTATTAAATTCTTGAATTTCATTTTTCTTTTTTTCTTTTTCAACATCTAAGAAAGAGGCTCCATTCCACCGAAGGAAGTAGGCATAGAATAAGAACCAGAACACCGAAATGGAGTTTCTCGTACCTTCTTTAGGGTATCTTGAACAGTCTGCGACTCCATTCGAGCAATTCTCAGAGCTTTATTTCTGATTTAAGGTTCTCCTTAATAACCTGTCACTGTGTGCATAAGAGATGAAAATATCCTGAATTATCCATGGCTGTTGTTCTCCGCCTCTTCTTCTTCATTTTTCTGTTTAATCCAAGAAAATTATATCCATCTCCAACACAGCAGCAGCAGTAATGTAGAATTGCAGAATGCTGGCCGATTAAATTTAAAATTTCCACTGGCGATTTTGTTTCATATTACAGAAACTGACACTACGCCATAATTAGGATTACAAAAAAACCAAAATCCCAACGGAAACAAAACCTACTGGTCAAAATGTAATGAGATTGTCCATCTCATCCATAATCATATGACCCTTGGTGATTCCATTTCTGGTACAGGCACATAATGGTCCTTCCACTCGATATATGTTCATGGGTGAAGGGACTCTGTACATATAAATTATTAAAGCATCCACCTCTAATGCCTGGCCAGGTTAAACAACCTTGTTGGCATTCTTGCAACGTCTACAAATTATTTGCAGGTATCATTGTCTTGATGTTGCATGATGAGGCCCACTCAGGTTTGATAGTACTTGGGTGATCAGAGCACAGCAAATATGACCCACATACCGTTATGGATCCATGCAATCATCATGTTGCCACATCACTCCAAAGGAATCTTAGTTTGATTTATATTTAATTTTGTGGGAGACCAACGATCTTGAGTGAAATTTTTTCAAATTTTGAGTATAATCTACATGAATGATTAGGTAGATTTCTCATTGGAATATTTTCATGTATTTTATGTAATGTCCTTCTAAACTTTGAGTTTGGATAATAAGGTTGTACCGAATTTTTATGGTAGATTTTTGAGGTTATTATAATATTTTATGGAGTATTTAAAAGCTATAAATTTAAATTCAAATAATGTATATTATACATGTTTACAAGATTTTATACTCAAATTAATATATTTTTATTTCATAAACTAATATTCTCACACAATTTTGATGGTGGTTAATTAAAATAAAATTTTTAAATTTCATTATTATTTATTATTATAATAATTTTTTTATAATTATTTTATTTTAATATATAATATATATTTAAATGAAATATAATGACAAATATTATTTAGAATATAGTATTTTTATATTAATTAAATGGTCCTTCAATTAAAGTGTTTTGTTTAATAATTAAAATGAAGTTAATTTAAATTATATTTAGTTTAATAATATTAAAATATAAAGAATTTTAAAATAATGTTTTAATAATTTGGTGTTTTGAGGGATGTAGTTTACTTGGAAAAGCATGTAAACATGTTCTGTAAAATATTATGAGGTCTTTGGTTCTATTTCCCAATTGTTGATTCTACTAGTCAATAAAAAAAACATCATAGATTTAACAAGGTCTATTCTAGAAAGGTTGCACAAGAGGGACTACATAAACTCAAAGAGAAAAAAATTTGTTTGGTATCCACAATGTGAAAGTCTAAGAGTGGCCTCGAAGTTAATATTGCATGGATTGTTAATTTAGAGTACTTGGCATTGGGGAAGATTCCACTTTGAGCCCTTGGTTTAGTGTTAAAGCTTTTCAGTGCTAACTTGTGGAGGATTTTGGTTGTTGACACCTGAAATAGCTCACATTCTATGAGGGGAGGATTAACTCATGATTCTAGAGCATCCAAGTGATCCAATTATTGAAACAAAAAGCTCATTGCTAAATTCATTTTGGAGATAAAGCTATACTCTATAGCCTAGAGAATGGCAACCTCATGGAAAAGTTGTTGAGAAAAAGATGAATTGTTTGCTTATTTTGGGAAGTTGTGTTGAGATCATTGTGAAGAGAATCCAAATGGTTGATCAATCCTTGGTCAAACCATCAACGGACACTAAGGTTGAGAGAAATTTATGAGGCAACACACACACCCCCCCCCCCCCCCATTCCTCCCTCAATGAAACAAGAATTAATAATTAGCTAGAAAGAAGGGAAGAAGTACCAAAGACCCAAAGCCTTAACAAGTCAAGAGTGAGAACCAAACTAGAGGAAAAGTGAATTTGCACCAAACTCGTTATCCCTCCATTACGTCGATATATTTAGACTCAAATTTCATTATGCAAGGTATAGAATGAATGTAGTAGGCTTGAGAGGGGGTGGAATATTGTCCTAGTCGTCCTGTGTTTATGTAAAGAGTTATGCCATCAGGTTGCCATTTTTTGCGAGGATGGATTACCAAGAGTAATTGATTTATGGGATAAGACACTCATATGGTTGACCATTTATTCTTAATACACGCTCTTTTTTCTTAGTGGTTGAGTTAGCCTTAGAATTAGCTAATCCATTATTTTTTCTTAGAATATGAAACCATGATATGTCCATGGAACTACTTGCTTCATGGATCTAGTCTAGAATGGATGATAAATGAAAACCTGATGGGGAGGAGTTGAATACCATATGCGTTATAACAATGTGGGAATTTGCAAGCATTAATAGTTTACGAATGCCTTTCTTGCGAGCTTGTATAATTCCTTGAAGGAGTGCATATGCTTATGTTATGTTGTTTTTCATTGTACCCATAGCCAATTTGAAGTTGTTGACAATGTTTCCCTTGCGGTTCATGAAGACCCATACTACACCTACCTCCCTGCGGTTTTCTTTGGAGCATCCATGAAAGAATAAGAGATGAGATGCTTGAGTGGAATTCCATCCTTTGAATTCTTCTAAGTTTAGACAAACTTGCTAGTGCGATATGAAAGAGAGAGAATAGTAATGTGGATGATTGGAGATAGGGAGATTGAATTGATTCCACCATAGGTGTTCATCATTCGTCAGAGGTTGAGCCTCAAACACTTGCATACCTTTTGCATGCAAATTCTCTCACAATAGATCTTTTGCTTGCCTATCAACCTAAATAAGGAAACTTGCAAAAAATGTTGGAAGTAGGCTCGACTTTTGGCAAGCTAGATATTCCAATAGATGAATTTTAGCAATAGCATCCAAATTCTTCTGAAGAGGTTTTTTTGAGGAAGGATCCCTAATAGAGGGAGGCATAATGGGGAAAAGATCATGTTGGGAGACTAGCTAATGGAGGTGATACTTTATTGCTTCTAGGGCAGAGTCCCAAACAAAACTAGAGAACTCATATTATAGGAACATGTAGTGAGTAAATTCTAAAGATTTTTTGTAGAGAACACACTAAGAGGGGACCTAAATTCCTCACACGTGGAGATTTTTTGTGGTAAGAATTTTCTCATGTGCTAGGGTCCAAAAACACCTTAAACTTTTGCAAGCAATATGTGTGCCATATTTTGGTCGAGATTCCCCCCCAAGAGGTGGATTTATATAATTGAGTAGATGCTAATATCCCTATTTTATTGTGTGCATCAATGATCCCCAACCCCCGTGATCATAGATAGAATGATTCCATGGGGTGCATCGATGAAGAGAGAGCTCCAAAAGTGATTTTGCATGTTAAGGTTTGCTAGTAATTGTCCAAGCAACTAGCCACTCCAAATCCTAGAAGGGGACCACGATGAGATATCTACGAGGGAGACTTTCTCTTGAGACACCAACCATTGAAGAATGTGCATGAATTCTAGATTGGATCCTAAAGAGGGCTGACCCATGATATTCTATGTCTTCAAATTTATATAGTTGTCATTTCCAAGAATCTGGGTGAGCATATTGTGGATGATAAGATGGACCGCTTGAATGAGTTTCCAGAGTGGAGATCCCTAATGATGTTCAAATAATGTGTTAAGACGTCATTATGGTGGACCTCTCAGATGGTCTTTTAGGATGATCCTTTTCCACCATTTTATTTTTATAGTAATGAGCCTTTAAAGGACCTCTTCTCCCATAGAAAGATTCATAAATATGGGTATCATTTATTCTAAGTTCCTTGAAAGAATTAGGATCCCTGACGGTATACCACTTGAAAAAAATGAAAGTCCTTAGAGTTTGGTTTCCTTCCTTGCCACAAAAATTTCATTATTGTCTAAGCTAATTGAGTGGCCACAGTTTTTGGTGCTAGAAGAGTAGTGTCTTGAAAAATTGGAAGGGTTGATAAGACTGCTTTGATTATGAGAAACCTCCTAGCTGAGTTTAAAGTATGAGTACCACAATGAACGTATTTGGATTTTTATTTATTTATTTATGTTGATAACATTATTTCATTAGACATAAGAGCATATAGGCATACCAAGGTACTTGAAATCTATCCAATATACCTTGGAAGAGAAAGATAGGATCTGAGAGATGTTCCTTATAATGAGTTTGTTTACATTCCAAAAGTAAATTTGACATTTGGTTTTGTTGATGAGTCTTCTAGAGGAAGATAAGAATTTTTCCAAAACAATTTTGAATATTATAGCTACAATGGTGGAGGCGCCCTTTAGGAAGATGGTGTGAGTGGTTGATCCCATTAACACCTCTTAATATTTTGATTCCATAAGATCACCAACATTATTTTTTATAAAAAAATATGAAGACCCTCCATTTACTAAGGGGATTTCTAAGGATTTCTAATGCAAGCTAAAATCATTTGAGAAAAGGAAAAGCTAAAACTAAATTTAGATAGGACCTTGAAGAGGAAGGAATGCCTTGATCAAATGCATTGCCCATATTGATTTTGATAGCCATTACTTTTTCCTTGGAAGATCTACTTGAATGGATTTCCTCATGTACCATGATTGCATTTTCTACAACATGCTTGTTTGTCATGTACAAAAATTACCTACAAATGAATTCTTAACAGATAAAAATTAGCAATGGCAAGAACATAGAAAATATACACAATGATTTTATCTTGGAACTCAAACTGAGAAAACTAGATTGATTTTCATTATATTCCTTTCAATGTTACAATACATTATATACATGCATAAGCATTCATAAACCCCAATCCATTAATCCTGGATTAGAACATAATTGTAGTTCCCTTGACCAGAGCTACAAAATACCATGGGAAAAACCATCATGCCCAAAACCATGCATGAAACCCATGCACAAAACCATGGGTAGGCCTACCCACCATCCTTGGGTCTGCATAATTTTTTATTTTTTCCCTGGGCACTTCCTTGGACCCCATGCAGGGGGGCTACCACCCCCCCTATTGCCCCGCCGCCGCACTCAACACAACATAACAATGTCTGCAGCTAGTTCTGGAAAGACTATAACACATACCCAACAAATCCTCCTTGATTTTTTTTATATAAACTTAGGAAGTAAAGGTTTAAGCTAATTTGCAAGAAATTTATAAACAATTGTAAGTGCCATTACATAAAGAAATAGGTGTAAGTTGGGAGAAATTATATAGATTCAATTCTTTAGGGATTAGAGTTAGAAATGTATAATTTATAGCCCCCCCATCCCATTGGACTTTTGAACATACATGATCGTTCTTAGTAATTTCTTGCAAAATGTTTTCATTACCTTCCTCAAAGATAAGATTTAGAATTTGTTCTAGCATTTCAACTAGAATGTCCTCTTCTGCTAGAAGACATTTTGAGTAAAAATATTGAAAATGGGAGATAACAATGGAAATTATATCTTCAAATTTGCACATATGTTCACTAGAGGAGGATTTTACTTCTAAGATGTTTTTTTTCCAAAATCTGGCCCTAGCTAGCTTATGGAAGAAATATGTGTTTAAATCACTAGCTCCCAACCAGAAACTATGAGATTTTAATCACTATGCATTTTCTTTGTTTCTTTTCACCTTTTGTAGATCCTACAAAGATTCTTTTTCTTTAATAAACAAGGGGTTGGGTGACTTGATTTTCTTCCATTTTGGAATTAATCTCCTCTAAATTCTTCCTCTTGATTTGGAGCTCTTTTCAATCGATGAATAATGAGACTTAGTGTTGGTTATGTGTTATATTCTTTGCATGACTATCCCCACATTCTATACATTGATCTAAGCACAATGCCCTGAAAAATAAAATAAAATAAAAGCAAAATATTGATGCGTTTTTTTGCATCTATTTTTAGCACATAGTTTTCAACTTTAGTGCTTTTGTGGTGTATGGTGGTTTTTTCCATGGTTTTATAGTTTTGGTTAAGGAATTACGATTGTATTATAATCGATGGTAAATGGATTGGTGATTTATGGATGTCAAGTATGTCACAAGATATATATATGTGTGTGTACTAAAAAATCTTGTTAGTTTTCTTTGTTTTGGTTTCTAGGATAAAACCTTTATGTTAATGTGTGTGTTTTTCATTGCATATTTATTATTTTATTAAGAAATTGTTTGTAACATTAATTGCATGAGGTTAAAACCTATATTGAGTATCAAAGTAGTTTTAGCTTCAAGGAAATGGTTTTGTGGTTAAGGGGTTTTTATCAAGCCTATGGTAGACCCTGTTATAGTGGGAGATCTATGAAATCAATTCTTATGGTGAAAGAAAGTGATGAATAGTTCAAAGATAAAGATTGAGAAATTCAATAGGTAGGGTTTTGAGATGTGGAAACTCAAAATGGAAGATCTATTGGTGGACAAGGATTAGTGGATCACTATGGATTTAGATACTGCACCAACATGGAGGTTGATATAAGACTGGACCAAGTTGGACAGAAAGGAAAAGATAAAAATATAATTGGGTCTCTCAGATTCAGGGTTACTGAGTGTTTCAAGAGAAAATATAGTGAAGGCATTGTGGAATAAGTTATGGACTTTACATTAGCCTAAGTCCTTAGTGAACAAATTATTCCTATGGAAAAAGATGTATAACCTAAGGATGAAGGAGGGAGAGTCAATGATATAGCATCTAAATGCCTTCAATACTGAGGTAAGTCAACTATTATCTATTGATAACGGAATTACAAGAAAGATTTTAAATCCAAAATTCCTGAGAAAGGGAAGGGACTTCCTTTTAGAAAAGAAAAAACATCCTCATATGAAGGAGGGGAAGTGTATTTTCCTTTTTTAAGTATGCATATAGCTCATGAGGCATTGATGGTCAACTCAAGTGCATCCTTTCATATGACTCCTCACAGGGAGTGGTTCTGTGAGTATGAAAGATATGATGGTGGTGATGTTTTCTTAGGAGATGACTCGATAGCCAGAATCATAGGATGATAAAAATTCAAGTTGAATCTCATGAGTGGAAGGACTAGAACACTCCATGGTGTTCTACACATTCCAGGATTACCCGAAAATTTGTTTTTTCTAAGCAAGACAAGTGACGTAGGTGTAAAAATAATGTTTGAAAAGGATACTTGCAAGATGGTTTGAGGAGCAAGGGTATTGTTGAGGAGATTCCATATTGGTACTCCATATAAGCTAATAGGAACCATTGTTAATGATGGGTGAAATAGTTTGATTCTTCTTGAAGTGGAGTAGAAGAAGGAAAATCTCCTACACTTTCTGGAGAAAAGACTACATTGTGGCATCAAATACTAGGACATATTGGAGAGAAGGGGATTCAAATACTACATGATAATGGTATGGTTGAAGGTATATCTCATTTTTCTCTAGATTTTGATTTTTATAAACATTGTTTTTATGGGAAGAAAAATTGGGTAAGATTATCCTCTCGTGCTACAAGGTGTGATGGAATATTACAGTTGATGAAAAATGATATGCTCGACTTGTGCCAATTCCCTCACTAGGTAAATCTATGTACTATGTCTTTATAGATGATTTTTTTAGGAACACATGGATTTGTTTCCTTAGGAAGAAATATGGAGTCTTTGACAAATTTAAAGAGTTCAAGGCTCTTTCGGAAAATCAATCAAAGAAGAAAATGAAGGTATCAAGGACAAACAATGGTGAACAACTATGTGGGAAATAATTCTAAAAATTATGTAGGAAGTGTAGTATAGAAAGGTAGACGAATAATCCATAAACACTTCGATAGAATGGAGTTGTAGAAAGGATGAATAGGATTTTGATGGAGAAAACAAGGAGCATGCCAAGTGTTATCAGATTAGGACACAAATTCTAAGTAGAGGCGGTTGGTAAATAGATCATTGTCATTAGCATTAGATGATAAGACTCCGCATGAGATATGCACTTGCAAGAAACCTCCTCTTACACATCAAAGGGTATTTAGCTATGATGCTGATGTACACGTTCCAAATGAGAATAAGAGTAACCTAGATAAAAATTCTAAAACATGTATATTTATTAGATATAAATATGGTCTGAAAGGTTATAGCATTTGGAACCACAAAACTAAGAAGGTAGTGTATAGTTGATACGCATTGTTTGGAAAAGTCAAGTATGTTGTCAAACTGGAAGTCCTACCAAGGAGGAAAGAACTAGAAAATATAGGCTTTTAACAAAAGGAGGATGAATAAAAATCTAGAGAAGAACATGAACCAAAAGAGGAAGACAAACATACTATGGTATTGAGGAGATTAGCTTAGGAAAGAAGGCAACTAGAAAGGTATGCTCAACTTGATTTTTTTTCAAATTTTTTTTTGTTTATTATTGATGATGATCTTATAACTATTATGGAGGTAGTGGATTCAAATAATGACAAACTCTGGAAAAATTCCATGGTTGAATAAATTGTAGTTTTAGACAAAAATGAGGTTTGGGATTTAGCGGAGTTTCTAGCTGGAAGAATGTAACACCACCTCCCACATTTACCCGTTTTTACAAGCTCTCCAAGGTAAACATGAGTTGAGTGCTACTATGACATGACTCGACCTCCAATTTCCAATTTTGGAAGTGGGGCCTACAAACTGAAACACATACCATCACCCCTCAGGGAGACTAGATCACTTAGCAGCCTGACAACCACCCCTGGTGATTAATCCTCATTATAAAACTCATTTTCACAGGCATGGTAGCCTGACTGCACCCAAAACACATTGTGCATGTGGTTGTAAGGCTTTAACTGCACCCATAAGCATTTCTCCCTGCGGTTATGATTGAAATTTCCCTGTATTGTGCCAACAGTCACATGATTTGTGCCACTTTCTCAGGATAGGCTCTAGAACACTACTCAGAAATTTCCAGAATCAAACTTTAGATGATGACAAGTCTAAATAATTAATACCAGGGTTAGTTATTTCCCAAAACATGCCTAATACATGATATACATTTCATCAAACATATGATAAACATAGTCATGAATGCTTATCTGATCATAAACATCCAAACTTCATAAAAAAAATCATCAAGAAGGTCCAATTCCCTCTCAAGTAGTTGCAACAACACTTGTTATACCATGCATTCATCAATCATTCAATAACTTACAAAATCATGAACAAAGTCCATAGTAATAACACATCATATAACCAACATATAACTAGAGTGGAAACCATGAAAAACTAGCCATAAAATAAACATAATAACCAGCACATGTGCTGATTGATCACATTAGGAAAATAGCTCATATTAACATATGCAAAATCCAAATAAGCCAGAGACTTCCATGTACCACCCAACCATAGATTGAGTTAAACCAAATATCTCTTTCATCCAATCACCCTTGTGCCATATTCCAAGCATGAATGTGGGATCTCATGGGATAAACCAAGACATAACCAAAAAGGGAATCTAGAGGTTAAACCACCTCCACCTTCAAGCTACCATGATCTCACCTAAACTGGTCTTGAGATCACAAAACCAAAACAAGCTTGGATGCCCCAGAATTCATTCACCACACCTAGAGGAATTTTCCTATCTCCACCCACCTTTCGAGGGCTTCTCTAAAAAACCATCTCCACCCCCAAGCCTTGGGATGTTCTTGAGACTACCTCAACCAAATCCAAAATA
Organism: Pinus taeda; assembly: GCA_000404065.3. Taxonomy (NCBI): domain Eukaryota; kingdom Viridiplantae; phylum Streptophyta; class Pinopsida; order Pinales; family Pinaceae; genus Pinus; species Pinus taeda. The sequence goes on from APFE030798671.1 coordinate 161,413, forward strand.
TTATAGAAATCCAAATCTCAACCAAGAATGAATCCCATCACACTATGGCTATCCATGAAATGGCAAGGAAAGGATAAAACCACTGTCAATCTAGGAGAAACCCATGTCAATGACTGTAAAGGAACCAAATAATCAAATTCATGTACCATTCATTCACATCCCAACAATTAGGAAATTACACATGCAACACTTACAAAATCTTCCTATTATAGTTTTTGATACAACCTTCTCCTTATACTCCCTTGCTTTCCTTTGCTTGTCCTTTAGTTTCCTTTTATTGTTATTTGTTATCCTTTACTTTCCTTTGCTCTCTCTCTCTCTCTCTCTCTCTAAAGTCGATCTAATAAAAAGCTGTCAAAAGTCATGAACAACTTGTCTGATGCCTTTTTATCATTGATCTCTTATTTTTTTTTCATTTTCCTTCATTTTATTTTTGATTTCCCTTGCATGCATATTTGTGTCTCTTCACCTTCCTTTTCTCCTATTTTCCTTTATTTCTCATAATTAAATGTTATTCATTGCCTCTTTTCCTTTGCCAATTCCTTTGTTAATTTACATAGCCATTAATAAACCACAAGTAATTCCCACTATAATGGTTTCCCACCATTCAACTTTGAATATGAGTCCCATGACCTTAGTCTTATTTTATTTACATGGAAAAACAACTCGGGGTTGTTACAAACCCATCCCCCTTGGGGGAACACCGTCCTCAGTGCTTTATGACACATATGACCAACAAACCATTGAAAACAAAACATACTACCTATGGAGCTATATAATAAAGCTTGATGCAATATTTGCAATGACATCCTGCTCAAAACAAACAAACATACCTCTTATTGGATCTTTATAACACAACTCATTGTGGAATTTACAACGACGACTATATTTATAGTTAAAAATCATTTGCTTCAACCACCAAATAAGGAAGTACATAATGCAAACATCTGATCAACCCTCCCCCATGTAACTTCATTGGGCCTAAATGCATCCACTACACTTTAACTTGCTCTGTCGCATGTTTCCAGAGCATGAGTTGTTTCTGTTGTAGAATGCATTGTTGCTTTGGCTGGTACTCTACCTCTAGTTCCACCTACAATACAAACCAATCAATCACATGATCAACATCCTACACATATATCTTAAGCAATGAAACATGGAAAACATCATGGAATTTCACTGTTGGTAGTTGTGAAAGTCTGTAGGCCACTGGTCCAATCCTGTCAAGGATCTGAAAAGGCCTACAATATCAAGGTGCCAACTTGCCACATGACCCAATACTCAAAGATCTCCTCTTGGGCTTGATGCGCAAGTACACATGCTCGCCAACCTGAAACTCATTGAATGCCCTATGCTAATCCGCATAGCTCTTATGTATATCTTGTGTTGCCTTTAAATTCCTCTTGATAACCTACATCTCTTGCTCCATCTCAGACAACATATCTAGCCTAATAAACACCCTGTTTATTGGATCACTCCAGCTGATAGGAGTATTACAAATTCTCCCATAGAGAGCCTCAAATGAACTTATCTTCAAGGATTCATGATACCCATTGTTATATGTAAACTCTACTAGTGGAAGCTACTCCTCCCACTTCCTATGTTGATGCATGCCATACATCCTCAACATATCCTCAAGAATATTGTTAACCCTCTCTGTCTATCCATCTGTCTATGGATGATAAGATATACTAAAATTTAACTATGTCCCCAAGCCTACAAAAAAATCCTTCCAAATCCTAGAAATGAACTTGGCATCCCTATTTGATATAATCTTCTTGGGAACACCATGCAACCTCACTATCTCCATAATAAAGATCTGAGCAATCTCACTAGCTGAATTAGTAGACTTCACTGCAATGAATTGAGCTACCTTTCTCAACCTATAATGAAGTCCTTGACAAACATGTAATAAAATCCATGGAAATGACCTCCCATTTCCATTCTGGAATCATAATAGGATGCAATAGACTAGTTGGGTGCCACTCAACTTTCATCCATTGATAGTCCAAAAACCTTGCAACAAACTTAATAACATCTTTCTTCATATTCGGCCAATGATAGAACTTACTAACATTTGTCAAAGTCTTCTGGTATCCTGGGTGGCCTGAATATGGCTTGACATGAAACTCCCTTAATATGAACTTCTTCAACTCACTGTTATCCGAAACATAAATCATGTTCTTGAATCTAACCAAGCCATACTCCTCATGTTGATCACCCTGTTGCAACCTTTGCTTCAGTTGATGGTACTTCTCACCATGTTTCCCTACATTTAAAATATGCTCTTATAAATCTATTCCATAAGAGCTCATAGCCAAAAATGATTCACATGCACTCTTATACTGAGAGAATCCACAACCCTATTCTCCTCACCCTTAATGTACTTTATATCAAAATAAAACTCACTAAGGATAGCCAACTCTCTAGCTTGCCTTGCATTCAAATTGGGTTGGTCAAACATGTACCTCATTCCACTATGATCACTCATCAAAATGAACCTCCTTCCATGAAGATAATGTCTCCACAACTTCAATGCATGAATGAGTGTTTCCACCTCAATATCATGAGTCACATAGGTCTGCTCATTTTCATTCAACTTCCTTGACTTATAACATACCACCTTTCCTTCCTGCATCAAGACTCCACCAAGTCCTTTCTTGCAATCATATGTACAAACTACAAACTCCTTATCAAGATTTGCAATCTTCCAAATAGGAGCATTTGTAAGCAAATACTTCAACTAGTCAAAACTAGTTGTAGACTCCTTAATTCATTCAAATTTCTTCCATTTTCTCTGTAAAGATGAGATAAGATAGGTAATCCTTGATAAGTTCGTAATGAATATCGTGTAATAACCTGTTAGTCCCATGAATTATCTAACCTCATCCACATTCCTTGGAGCTGGCCACTCCATGATAGACTTAATTGTTTCTAGATCCACTGCTATCCCTTCCTTGGAAACAACATGTCCCAAGTAATGAATCTGAGACTAAAATAAATTGCACTACTGAGCTTTTCGTACAACTTATGATATATCGACAATCTCAATACTAGTTCCAGATGCTCTACATGCTCCTCCTCATTCTTGGAGTATATCACTATATAATCAATAAATACTATGACAAACTTATCTAGGTAAGAGCACAACACATTGTTTATCAAACACATAAAGGTGGATGGAGGATTAGTAAGACCAAAAGAACCACCAAAAACTCATAGTTCCCATACCTTGTACAAAATGCAGTCTTGTAAATATCTACTTCGTTGATATGCACCTGATGATATCCTAATCTCATATCAATCATTAGGAATACTACTGCTTCGTTCAGTTGATCAAACAATTCTTCAATCTGTGACAATGGATACTTGTTCTTAATCATCACCTTGTTCAACTACTTGTAATCAATGAGCAATTTGAGAGTACCATCTTTCTTCTTTACAAACAATACTAGTGCACCCCAATGTGACATACTTGGCCTTATGTATTCTTTATCAAGAATTTCCTTAAGCTACAACTTCAATTCCACGAACTCCATAATACTCATCATGTAAGGTGCCTTAGATGTCGGTGTTGCTCTCAGTATCAACTCAATAGAGAAGTATACTTCCCTATGAGGTGGTAACTCTGGAATCTTTGCAGGAAACACATCTTGAAACTAATACAAAACAATATACTTCTTCAAGACTTCATCATCCTCAACATCCTTCCCTTTGTCACTAGAAACATGAACTGCAAACAATACACACCCCTTCCTGTAATTTTGCTTAGCTTGCATAGATGTAACTATTCTTACTGATGTAGGCATCTTATTTCCCTACGATATTCTTCTTTCTCTATCATCATATAGGCACTCAATGAACTTCTCATAACAATTTACCTTGGTATTGTGAGTAAACAACCAATCCATGCCCAAAATCATGTTATATGATCATAAAGGAAGCAAATTTAGATGTGTTTACGTAGGCATCCCATTAAGATCAAATGCATAAGATCTCACCCAATGGTGAACTATTCTCTTAATCCTTGTATCCAACTACACCAGCCAAGATTCTACATACACTTCCTTACTCAAACGACATTGAACCATGAGGTTATTACTTACATAACTATAATTAGATCCAGGATTAATCAAAATGGAAACAAATTGACCACAAAGCTTACCTTCCATCTCAATAATTGATGCCTGATGATCTGCCTACCTGTTATCAAGTACTGCATACATCCAAGGAATTCTCTAACTAACATCCCCAATTATTTGTGCCTCATGAGCAGTGTAGATTTGAGGTGTTCCACCATGGTACAATGGAAAATCCTTCTTGCAATGGTTTTCACCACAAATCCAACACTACAACAATCCCCTATCGTTACCTTCATCTTGCTTCTCTCTAAGCTAAGGTCCATATCCTTTCTTAGTTGTATTAAAATTCTTGTAAGGATCCACATTTTCTTTCTCACTTGCATCCTGAGATATTCCTCATTTCCTAGGCCATTTTCCTTTAGTCTCCTCATTCCCTTTCCAGTCATGCTTGAACTTAGGCTTTTGCTTTGATTTCTCATAACAATGCTTCAATTTCCTAATGGCTTCCTCCAATGACATGAGATCATCATACTCAATCTAGTCTATGAATTTTTCTAGCAACCCACTGATGAACCATTGAATATTTGCTTTCTCATCCTTGAGATATGGCACATATCTCAGTAGCTCTAGAAATTTGGTTATATACTCTTCATATGTCATGGAACCCATTCTCAAATCATAGAATTCCTGAGCCTTTCCATCATAATACCTCTCACAAAGGTACTTCTTTCTAAAGAGTCTTTCAAACTCACCCCAAGTCAACTTCTCTTCTCTAATGCCCTTGATATTCTTCATGTTTTCCCACAAGATACCTTCTTTCCCTTTGAGACTAAAGGTGGCTATATCAGTTTTCACGTTCTCTAAATATTCATGCAATCGTAATAATTTCCTTATATGAAGTAGCCATGATTCTACATCTTTTGATTTCTTTAACTCTCCATTAAAAGTCGGAGGCTTGGCATTATGAAATTCCTCTAGAAAGTACTCACTCCTCCTATGGTCCCGACGGTGATGAAGATGATGTCTCTTGGAAGAATAAATAAAATCAAACCCATATGTACCAATCCTCCTATCATATGTGTTTAGGATTTTTCCACTCTTAATTATATCCACCCTATCCAACCTATGTCTCCTTTAAGACCTGCTACTATCTTCCCCATTAGTATTTTCTTCTTACCTATCTCCATGAATAATCCCCATCTGTCCCTGCTTCTGTAAAATCCGAAAGACTATGAAGGATGACTGCATTGACTTTTTCTTTCTTTCCTAATCCCTTACAAGTCATTCTTGTGCCTTAATCAATCTATTATTATATGCTTTGAAACTTCTAATATCTGCCATAAAACTCCTCAATTTATCTGTTATATTAGGAGAATACTCTTCTCCTTATTGCTCAACCAACCTTTACCATTCCACTGATTTTACATCAGGCCTATAAGGGGAGGCATATGAATAGTAATCCACCATTTTTCTCTTCATCTTTGGATTTTTATACCTATAATATTCCACTATTAGCTGAGTAAAAACATGATCAAAATCATACCTCAATGTATTTCATGGGAGGCTATCTCATTTTTACAAGTCAGTCCATATTAGCACAACACATAATAACAACAAAAACATGTTAACATTATGCATGATAACACAAAACTACCATAATAACCACATGCATGATAACCATATCCATCATAATGTATGCATAGTAAACATGTAAACGACTGACATGCATGCATAACAATATGGATTTACCCTAAGGTCTAGTGTTGCAACCTTGCTTTGATACCACTTCTATAACACAAGTACCAGAGAAAGGTCGTAGTGAATGGAACTGATCTGATATCACCTTGTAACACCACCTACCACATTTACCCACTTTTACAAGCTCTCTAGGGTAAGCATGAGTTGAGTGCTACTATGACATGAGTTGTGGAAGTGGGGACTACAAACAAAAACATATAATATCACCCTTCAAGGACACTAAATCACTCAACATCTTGAAAACCACTGCTGGTGATCAATCCTTGAGCTAGAACTCATTTTCAGAAGATTGACACCCCAACCACACCCATAACACACTATGCATTATGCATGCGGTTGGAAGGATTCAATTGCACCCATAAGCCTTCCTCCTGCAGTTATGACTGAAATTTCCCTGTACTGTGCCAATAGTTGCGAGATCTGTGCCACTTTTTCAGGCTAACCTCTAGACCATTTCCCAGAACTTTCCAAAATCAGGCTTCAGATGATGACAAGTCTAAACAATTAATATTGTGGCTAGGTCTTTCCCAAAACATGCCTAATAGATGATAGACATTTTGTTAAACATATGATAAACATAGAAGCCACATTCATGAATGTATATCTAATCATAAACATATGAACATCATCAAAGAATCATCAAGAAGGTCCAATGCCCTCTCTAGTAGCTACAACAACGCTTGTTAGCCCATGCATTCATCAATCATTCAATAACCTATATAATCATGAACAAGCTCCATAGTAAGATCACATCATGTAACCATGCATATAACCAGTATATAACCAAAGTGGAAACCATGAAAAATTAGCCATAAAATCAACACAATAACCAGTGCATGTGCTCATTGATCACATTAGGAAAATAACTTATATTATTTGTATTAGGCTATCCATTGCACATGTAATGGGAGTGTTGAGTAGGTATATGTCAAAACCAGGGAAGGAGCATTGAACAATGGTAAAGAGGGTTTTCACGTATTTGCATGGAACTACTATGGATTATTCTACCAAGGAAGATCATGATTGGACAAAGTATTGGACATATATGGATTTGTTGACGTAGGTTGGGTGGGAGATTTGCATCACATAATATCTATAAGTGGGTATGTGTTTAACCAATGTGAAGGAGAAATCAATTGGATGAGTAAGATATAGTATGTAGTGACACTCTCAACTACATAAGTTGAATACATGGCAGTCCCACTCATCCAGGCAAGGAACCATTATGCTAATAGAGATTGTGTTCAGGTGTTGGGTTAGTACAATGCGTTTTGAGGATAGATTGTGATAGTCAGAGTTCAATATTCCTAGTAAGGAACACAAAGTATCATTCTAAGACAAAGAATATTCATTTTCAATATCACTTTGTGACAAATATAGTTGAAGAAAAGGTGTTGCTGGTGAAGGTGGAAACTTTGAAGAATGTTGTAGACTCGTTGAAAAAATTTGTGAGCAGTGAGAGTTCTCTTGGTGTAGAGAAATAATGCGCATTATTGCCTTGGATTGTTGATCATGTATTCCTACACCCCTCAATGTATAAATAAAACAACAAGTGGGAGAATGTTGACTATGCATTATATTGTTTTCACAACTATTCCCATGCATTGTATGTTGCACTAGGATGCCATAAGATATATATATATTGTACAAAAGTATATAATGAAAAATCTTGTTGGTTTTCCATGTTTGGGTTTCAAGGATAAAATATTTGTGTTAATGTTTTTTTCCATTGCATATTTTCCTTTTGATTAAAAATTTGTTTATAGTAATTAATTGCTTTGGGTTAAAATATACAATTATATCATTATTTTAAAGAAAATTTTACTGCTCATATTTTCTACTCCCAAATATATGTAAGAGAGACTTTGATTCAAGTGTGTCGATATTTTTAAATTAGATATATAATCATTGAATCCTACATTTGTAGTGGATTGAAGCAAAATGGTAGAGGGCCATAATATACTATGTTTAAATTTAAGAGATATTAGCTGGTGATTTGAAGTACCCTAAGAGATGATCCTAAAGGAGGAAAGATAAAAACAATCCAGAAAATAATTATGAATAAGAAAGTGATATAACCTAGAGACAATGTGGTTGATCCCTTTCCCATTATTGGTCCATGTGTATTCACCTTTGATGGGATTGACATTGAGAATGTCCCTATGGGATATTAGATCTTCCAATCTTTCATGAAAAATGTCTCTTTCAACACTCCCTCCTCATTTTTCCCCTTGAGACAAAGTGGTATTGAAGTCACTTACTACAACGCTTTGTGACCAATGTTTCATATCACAAGCTACCAAAAGGAAGTCTTAGCACTCAAATTTCTTCTAACAATTGATAGGAATATAAACATTGAATATATTGAGAATTTCCCCAAAATTTTTATAATCAAGAAAAGTTAAAACTAGTGTTGAGTGGCATTACTGAATTTCAAATTGAAATCATAAATCCGCAAGGATCATAGTCCTTTAGAAGCACCATGAGCATTAATAAATTTCACATCATTTTTTTTTTTTTACTTCTAGTGGCTTCAAGGGCTTCTAAGGCCCCCAATTTTATTTCCTAGACTAAGACAATTGCAAGATTCTCATAGATGAGTAGGTCCTTCATCGAATATTTCTTTTCTTTGCTACCTAATCATCTACAATTTAAAGAAACAATTTCCATTATCATTACTTACCGGATTTATGGGGCTCTCGTCTCGAGGACTAAGGACCTCCTTGATTCCTTGTTGGGAAAAATATTAGTCAATAGTTCTCTAGGAATATGTTATTTCCCAAGGTCATTTTATTGTTTTGTTTCATGCTCTCACCTTTATTTTGATGGATTTTGACATCTCCTCTTCTAATACTTTTCATCGATGCCTTCTTCTTCCATTTCACCATTAGATCTAAAATCATCAAGGTTTTGGAGATTGAAGTGGCGAGAGGCATTTTTCAAAGAGAGTAGATATTTGGATAGAGGATGAATAAAGTCTTTAGGATTCCCTAATAGGGTTATTTCTTGATTGATAGGGTTCAATAATCTAGATTCTTTATGAAAATTTAGATCGACGAAGGGAACTTCACGTTGATTCAAGGGAGAGGCTTCATGTTTAAAATCTACATCAAGCTATGAAAACATATGGTATCTATTGGAGGGTGGATAGATACCCTTTCTTCAACTTGTAATGGTGGTATTGGATGAAGATTGTTGAATATCAAGGATTGTATTAACTTGAGGTTGGGGCTCTAGAGATTGATCATGAAGTTTCAATGCCTGAGGCCCCAATTTTTTTCTCAAGGACTAAATTTGACTATCTTATGTTACCCTCCCATTTTTGATTGGTTTTCCCTTAATCCTAAAGATTAGGATATTGAGCTGTTAATTCTTTCTTTGGGTAGTTTCAAGCAAAGTGTCTGTATTTGTGACAATTTTGACACTTAAAAGGAAATTACTCATACTCTACCTACTGCAAAAAATTCTAACCTCTAAGGGTGAGATAAAAGGAAATAGGGAGACATTTTTATAGATCAACTTTAACATAGATCATTGCATAGGAGAAGAGATGATATTTTTGGGAAGATCTATCAATGTATTTCTTAAGGGAATTATTGATAGCTCTCAACATAAAATCATTCCAACAATGTAGTGGAAGATGAGGAAGGAGAACCTAAACAGGGATGACAGAGGGAATGTCATTCTTAGGATCAAATTTTGGAGATTATTGGTTTAAATACATTCCTTTGGATCTATTGAAATAAGGGACACTATGAAAAATGAGATCTCGGTCATCTTTGTATTGGAAAAGGAAATAATAAAAACTTAGTTTGTAGAAAAATGGTCAATTTTTATTTGATCAAAGGCTCCCAATTCAAAGGCTCCCAATTCTTTTGGATCTAGATCTTCATAGATCAAGGAGATGACCAAAGGCCCATGAGTTGGCTAATGAGAAATTTAATTAATAGGGAGTAGACATTGTTGATTGAAGGTGATTAAACATAAGAAATTTGAAGGCTTCCACATAAAATAGGAGGGGACCCACTGTTCCCTTCAATGGGATCAACCATTGAAAACCAAAAAATTTGAAGCTAAGGCTATATTAATGATTCAATCATTTCTTAAAAAAGAGTGGAGATCAATCGAGTCCATTTACCTTATTATAAAATATGTGTATATTTTACAATTATTTTTTGTGAGTTGGGAAGTAAGTCTATTTCTCATCATAAAAGGGTGTAAATCATACTCTATGCTTATTGGCATACTACTAGGAAAGCCACATAAGTAGCATATCAATAGAGATTTTGTCCATCTAGACATACTGACTTAATAACAAAACCAAAAAGATATTATTATTTGTAGTAGTGAAGCAATTTACAGACAAACATAGAGCTATCAACACCTAGGATTGTAGCGAAGTTGATGCTAGAATACTAACCAAAAATAAAATAAGATACATCTATATAGAAGGAGAATCCATTATAATAGTATCAAGTATGCCACCCTCCTCATTGAAGGTAGAGAAATCTAGGTTTGAAAGATTTTTGGCCATGATTGATATCATGTCAATCATCTTCCTTGTCTACTTTTGCAGTTCATCAATGCACAAGAGGATCTCTTGTTGAGTTTCAAAGCACTCTAGTAAAACATTACCCATAATGGTTTTTATTTTCTAGTAGATTTCCATTATTTTCATATATACGGTCTATAAAATTCTTGTGTTCTTGATGTCTATCACCCATCCCCCAACCTACTCCTCTACTCAACATTTGTAATGAACATTCTTCTAATTATGGCCTCTTGTTCTGCATTTCTTATTTCTCTACAAATATTAGGATGGGTTGATCACACATACACAAAAACAGACCACTCTACCAAGAAATGAGCGCATGAGGAGGAGGTATGTTGTCCCCTCCTCCCTCTGCATCCCCTAGAGTGATATCGATGTACCATAGTTATTAGAATGCCAACCAAATACACCAAGTAGGAAGGGGAGAGATAAATATAAATAAGAAACACTTTGAGGGATGTCCACAAGAATCCAGGAAAGAAGAAAGGAGTCACAAAACTAGTAAAGGAAGAGGGAATTGGGAGTCCCCAACCCAAATAACCCAACCTAAGGCATAAGAGAGTCTAGCAAGAATATAATTTGGAAAAGATCCACATTGAGCTAGACACAATAAAAATAGTAAATAAAGAGCTAAAAAAATATTTGGAAAATATAGAAGAGCCATGAGAGTAAAATTTCCAACTTGAAAGGTCCAGGAAGAAAGGAAGAAAACTTAGAGGGATAGAGACAAAACCACCAGTAAGGAAAGAAACCATAGAAAAGGAGATCTGAGCTAGATCCCAAAGAAATAGCTAGAAAATGTATGCAATTTAGGGGGTCTAAAGGAACCTTTAGGAGGGGACGATTGAACCCATTCTTAAAACCACTTAAAACCAGAGCAAATGCATGTGACCACAATAGAGTTAAAGCCTCTTGATTTTTTTAACGGTGCTGGACCTGCCAAAATTTAGGGGATATCCCTGGTATGAAGTCCCAACTAGACCTCACACCATTTGGTGTAGGAGTCCCATCCAATATCATGGCCCAGTTTCCATTATCTTAAAGATATTCCTTAGCTTTTGCTTGTCAAAACATGAGAGTGGTATATTTAGTCTTCAAACAATGAGGTTTGTGTGCCTAGTGAGTGCTTAGTGTCACTTGTGTCAATGTTCTTCCACTGCATAGGGAGGGTGGGAGTGAGTCTCAAATCGAAAGGGAGTAGTCCCAACTCAGGTAGAGACACACCACACAATAGGATCTACGTAGCTTCTGGCAGAGTAGTCCACATGGATGTGGCAGTCACATACACAAAGGTGAGCAGATAACACATACAATACCTAGCAGAGTTGTCCACATGAGTGTGACGGTCGTTATAACAGGTTTACAAGAATGAGTTTGTCTAGTGTCCAGCGGAGTAGTCCACACGGGTGAGACAAAAAAAACAACTGATACAACACATTTCCAACAACATATGCACTAAAACAACTGAAATAGTTCAAATATATTAGTACAAGTTAAAGCAACATGCATTACAAACATCCAAAGAATAATCTTACAAATGAATACAATACATGTGTGAAAATGTATTGGCCTGTGACAGGCTTCTGAATTAAGCAAAAGTTCCAAGACACATTCGTACACCATAAATCACTAGCCTTAGTAGTGGAGTGTTGGAGCCACTGCTCGCTCCAAAAATAAAATACTATAGACTCTCAAGGCTATGTGGGAGGAGCCAAGGTGAAAAGTCCTTAGCATTTACAAATGAGGGGTATATATAGCCAAGGGTGAAACTAGCCCTTGTGACTCTTTGACTTCCCTTGTGACTATTTGACTTACACAATTCTTTAACTTCATCCGTGGGTCTCTTGGATTTCCATGTGACATTACATTGATTACACCAGTATGACCCAAAGTAGTGATGTGGCATTGCTCGTGGTGTACCATAGCTTCACCTCCACATGGAAAAATGCACAGAGTCTTCACTAGTCTTGGTGTTTGCTTGATGGTTCATGCATTTGCATGTGTCTCCTTCGTTTTCTACTTGGTATGCTTCGTGTGTTTGTCCAACTGCGAGCAAGTCTTCTAGCATGCGCTCTTTGTTCATCTTGTTCGTCATCGCACCATGTCTCCTCCATATTCATGTTTCTGCAATCACTCATGATGAAATGACATCAAATCCATAAATCTCCTAGTCTACCATGATGCATTGTCTTTCGTTTCTGGGTACAGGTGACTAGGAGAGAGGACAAGGCTCTGAAATAGCGCAAAGCACATGTCAGGACAAGACGTGAGGCTCCAGGGCACTATAAGGAAAAATTGCGTAGAGGTCACTAAGAGGATGGGTTGAGCAGTTCGAGACAACAATTACATCTATGGGATATGGCTCAGCAGGGTGGAAAAATTGCATAGTTTTTCCAGGGAAGGCAGCACGGGTAACAGGAGGCACTGACAGCGAAAACTATGCAGTTTTACAGAGGAGGTCGGGATCGGGCTACGGGAGCCTGCTGGTTAGAACTGCGCATTTCTGGGAGGAAATCAAGTAGGACATGATTGCACAGTTTCCGAGATGAGTGGGGTGTTAGATAGTAGGTGGATTGTCAAATAAAACTTCACAGTTTTCAGGAGGAGTGGAGAGCAGGTTAGCAGGGGGACTGCCTAGCAAAACTACGCAATTTCCCGATACAATGTAGTGATAGTCATCAGGTGCTTGTCCCTCATTTCTACGTAGTTTCTTCAGGTAGGAAAACTAGACAACTTCTACACATTTTTGGAGATGAGTGCAGCCTTGGGTTATTTCTCAAGTCAAAATTCTTCGGTTGACCAGCGGGAGGCTTGATGGATAGGCTTGCAGAGAGCGCATACTGAGATGGATTCTTGGGAAAATTATGCACTGTTATGGGTGACAGTCAGCAAGGTTGATTTTAGAATTGTGCAATGCAGACTACCTAGAGGGAAACCTCAAGTTATACGTAGTTCTAGTCAAGAGTGTAGGGTCATTGAGGGCTGAGACTACACAATGCATCTCAGCGGAGGTTCGGTTGATGGAGGGTTGTCCAGTAGACATATTTTTGGAAAAATGTCTGAGTGTGTGAGGGAGGGAACTTGTGTATACATGACTTGTGAACACACTCTTAGTATGACTCAATGATAAGACACCTCAAACCAACAAGACAACATGTGCTCAGAATGACCCTATACGGGATTGTGTAGTGGTGAAAGTAACAAGTGTGAAACCTGGGATAGAACTTTGAAGGACAGTGACGACACTTGCACGACAGTGGTTACAACATTGTGTGTGAGTTCGATGGGAGTTTACATAGTCGAAACAACTCACGCACAAAAAGACAAACCTTTGATATCACCAGAACAAGGTTGAAAGCATGACATAAAAATCAACATGTTGAAGATGACAGTTGGTCAAACAAGTGAAAAGGAAGCAATAAATGTAGAGGAAACACATGAAATGACATTTTGTGTTTGCACACATGCATGTTATCGAAGACATGATGATATGACAATGAGAATCAATCTTGCAAACTCAACTAAGAGTTGTACTTCGAAAGGTGTTCTTCACTTACCATACTTACCCTCAAGATGATCATGCATCTGATAGCGTTTGCATGCGGTCTTGATCTTTTGCCATAACCTAGTTTCTTGGTCCTTCTCCTCAACTCCTTGGGATTGATCTTAGCATGTCACCATTTCCTTTAGTTACTGAGAGATAGATCAACACAGTTTAGCAGGTAGTGACTACTGCTAGGATGAGGCCCTGGGAGGCCCATCTATGTAGTCTCTGAATGCAAGATAGATAGGGCATCTTAGACAACACTGCGTAGTTTTGAGACACATGAAACTACTGTGGGATGGGGTCCTGGGAGGAAACCTCTGCGCAATTTCTGACTGCAGTGCAACCCAGACAACAGAGAGCCAATACTACGCAATTTCTAGATGTAAGGCACTACTGTGGGATGGGTTCCAAGAGGGCACATCTACGCAGTTTCAGGTTGCAAGTCAGCCTGAGCGGCTGAGGGACAATACTGCGCAGTTTCTGGAGACAATGGGTTTCAGCTGGGGGAAGGACACTAGAGGAAAGAACTGCGCAATTTTGGGTGCCAAGGGAGGTTGGGGTCTCTACACACTGCAGAGTTCCAGTAGGCAAGGGAGAAAGCTTGAGGGTTGCAGAAGCAAAGTGTACAATCTCGGGGAGCTAGACGAGGCTAGGTTACTAGAGACATGAGATAAGTGTGAGTTCAGTGAAACATATGTAAACAGTGATAGGACTCGAATATGATCACGCACAAACACTTAGTGGTACGACGTAGACCATCCAGAATGTATAAAACATACTCTACTTGATGCAACAACCTTCATGACAAGAGTATGTGAAGTGAGTGTGAAACATGTCTAGATAATGAAAACAACTCATACATACAAGATCACCCTTGAAGCAAAACAACATTTCCTTTGCATGAAAAACAACAATGCCTATGCCCAAAGATGACACATGTTGCATAAAGATGATAACATGGACAAATCTTAAGATCAAGGAGGGGAGCTTGAGACCATTAGCTTACCAACAAGTGACCAAGGAATGATCTATCGTAGAATCCAAGGTAGGCTTCGAAATTTGCATGTGAGCCAACATTTTGGAGGGTGGTTGTAGCCACTACAACATTGGAAACACACTGGTAGAACTCCAGCTCTCTGTATGGACCTCGTTTCGTGAAAAGCGAGTCTAACCCTTCCGAAAGTATTGTTTGATTCTTTGATCGTGATGGCTTCCACACTAGCTTGTGTGAAATATGTAGTCCCTACCATTCTCTTGATCAGTCAACACACATTCCAAGCCAAGTCAACTTAGACGTTTCGATTGGGGATGAGGGGTATATTGATGCACAAGTAATATAACTGTTAGAGTTTAAGTTTCATCTCTGGTGTTGCTTCGCTGCCAACAGGCCTAGACAGTACCCCGACATAGTCATGCATGAACACAAGCATCGCTCTGTTGCCAGCGAGCCTGGTTAGTACCCCGGAAAAGTTACTTGTATCACTTCTATGCACGAGAAGCCTTTCTCTTCTTTCACCTTATTCATTTTTCATTTTTTTTCATTTTTTCAAAGAACTATGCATAGGCACTTATTTATTTCAGAGGCGGAAGAGGGATCTCGACTTATTGAGAGAAGAAGAGGTTGTTCCTTCAGAGAAGTATGTTATGTATACCTCTGACATACCTTTTAAGGTTTCCCCCTCACCTTACTCTACTTGACTGAGCTGACAAGGGTTAACCCAAAAGAACCTTTTAGAGTAGGCGGTACTAGTTAACAATGTAAGTGTTGTGTTTTCACCAAGACTCACTCTAAAGAAAATGTATTTTCCATCAAGGCATCATCAACTGAAGACAACAAGATCTTCATAAAGAGAGAGGAAAACAGATAACCAGATGTTGATAGTTGTATAAGTCCTCTTATATTTTCCTAGCTTGTCTCGAGAATGAAACACGGTTTCATGAGAGGCTAACCTACGGATACAAGCAAGAAAATAAAGAAAAAATAAAAAAGTAGAAGTAAAGCAAAAGAAAAACAAGTAAGTAAAACAAGCAAGCAGGCAAACCAAACAAATTCATCAGGAAAACAAACATGCAAACCAAAAAGCAAACACTACTTCTACTCCGATGCTAAATAGTCAGGGTTACGTGAAATGAAATTTCCAGTGAATCCACCATAGGCATATCCGACCTACAACCACAAAGATACAAGCAATTAAAACAGATAAAAAAAATGTGCAACAAAAAATACAAAAAATTGACAATCTTGCACACGAGAGAGAAGGTATTTCATGTGGGTAGAAAGATGTGTCACAACCACCCAACACACATGCTTACCTTTTTTAATGACTATCATTTTTCAACAAACCTCAGAAGCCTCTTCCGAGTGTGTGTTCATTTGCACCAAGCTTCTTAGCGAGTGCGAGGAAGGACTAAAGCTTGTTACTTGCAACACGACTCGCCAAGTAAGATTGTTCCAACCATTCAGTGATTGGATCATTAAATTCATGATGGTTGTTTTAAAAGATTTGTGATCATTAGAAAGATGGATTTCTAATTTGAGAGAGGGGATCACGATGGGAATTTAGTATGGATAGATAGATTTGATCATTCTCATCTGTCATGTTAAGACAGTGAGGAACTGCCATAGCCATCAACATAGGTTGAAGTGCCTCACCTGCTTGACATAAGTTTGAGGAGAAAGATGTTACACATTGAATATCATAGTGCGGGAAGCCACTGTCATTGGATGTACTATTGGGAAAATGATAAATTGCATGACAGTCACCCACAATAGAAGAAAAATCATACGAGTTGGTCGAGATGCGAGATTCCTACTTTGTTATGAATAAGGAAATTTTTGAATAATCTTGCAAACACTCTGAATGATGGAACCAAGTTTGTTGTGCGCTAGATATGACAGAACACTCACCTACAACTGGTGCAAAATTGTGCAAGCATCATGGTCATCACAGGAATGTAGAAAGGATGTCAGCACTGTGAATGTGTGAAGCCAGTTGGGGTGTGGTGAAATGAGAGGAACTTGATTCGCGTGATAGTCTGTGCACTCATCATCACACAGGGAGATTGCTGGTGTGATGAGCAGGAAAATTTGAAGTGCAAGATTCGCAAGAAGACCAAGGAGTTGATCACAAGAGAGAACATGCAATAAGTATGATTCGAGACAAAGACAACCTTTAAGATAATCAACTTGACAATTCCATGATTTCATGAGAGACAGACACTCCCAACCCGAGTTGGATGTAAGACACATGCATGAAGATGGATACGCTATAACGGACTTGTGGATTTGGTCATGAATGAAATTTTGAAATCTTGAAATATCTCACCCAGAATAGTAAAAAAATTTCACACGAGGATCCATGTCAAGTGAAACCATGTAGATAGACAATTGTGCATGAGAAACCAGATCTAATTTGGTTCAAGGGGCGTACTAGAGTCATGAGGTCCTGACGTAACCATCAACGGACGTTGGATTGCCTCAATTCCCTGACACGTCCCAAAAATTTATAGAATTGAAAAATCACATTTTGAGATGTGAACCAGATCATGCATGGCTTGAGGATGGCTTTTGTTGTTGATTTCAAAACTACTCTAAGGATGGAAGCCATCTCTGTCATAGGCTTCATCAAAATTTTCAACTTCAGCAAGCTGACTTGATGATTTGTCTTCATGCAATAGAAAAGATGATGACGAGTGGGATGAGTCTTGTGCGTTGAGACTATTTTCATCATGGACAGCGTCACTTCCTTGTGTTAACCGAGGAGATAAATCATTAGATGAAGAAGCAAGAAAATAGGGAGTATCTCTATGACATGCAGATGCACTATGAATGGTAGGACGCACGGGTAAGTGAGGTGCAAAGGAAGTTTCGATATGGACGTCTACTTTGATCGGTGCACATTCTAGATTTGAGTTAGAGTGTACATAAGAGAAAAACAAATCACATGATGTTCTTGGGCATTCATCACAACATACAAAAGCATGGGAGTGATGACAGCCCAAGACTAGAGGTTGATTGAAAGAATTAATTGTGCATGATGTTTCACCAAGATTAACGGGTTGAGAATCATTCAAGAATGGAAGCTCGTTGTCTTGATGTGAACCATTTTGAAGCACAGAGGAGGAATTGATTGTGTCTTCACCTTTATGCTCCTCTACTTGTGTAATGAGACTGCCTTACACATGACCACAATTTGAGCCAATAACTTGAGAATCAAGCGAATGTGCATAGTTGGCCGGTGAAGCGGATTGATCAAGCGAGTCATGGTACAAGGAGTCATGGCTTGTAGATGATGGAGGGCTACAGAGATGCAGATCATACTTGAGACTTGGGTTATGAATGGTGATGTCTACTTGTGGAATGGAGGAATGAGTCTTCGCCATAGGCTTTCTGGGCCATTATAAAGACTCATAGGCTTTCTGAGCCATTATGGAATTTCCTCCATTAGAGCAGGAGACAGTTGAGAATATGGGGTGGGAACATGCTGCATAGATTTATTAGCTTTGCGACTGCTATGAGGGGTCACCCTTTGCACAAATTTCTCAGCATTGTGATTGCTGCGAGGGGGCACCCTCTATGCATATTTCTCAACTTTACAATCATTGCGAGGGGGAACCCACTTCGAGACCAGAAAGGGAGGAGGACAAGGAAAAAATAGGGTGTTGGGATCCTCCTCTGCAAATTGAGGGGCCTCATAATTTGCAAGAGTCGAGGAAGAAGGGAAATCAGGAGGTTCACTATGTCAAGAAACATGAACCAAGTGTTTCAACTCTTGGCTCACGAAGTCGAGGTCCAAAAACTATTCAGGAATTTCATGACATAGGTGAAGAAAGTGGGTGGAAAAGTCCTCAATTGATTTTCGAGGCTTCATTCTTAAACGAGAGATTCTTTCATAGACATCTTGGTGGTTATACTTATTGAATGTTTGATGGAGCTCCTTGAGGAGAGTAAGAAGGGAATGGATGGAAGCAGGTAGTAGGGTATGACACCACCAATTAGCACAACCTTCAAGGGTGAGGAAGAAAAGTATGCAAACAATCTCTTAACTATTGATTTAATGAGATTTGCAGAAATGAAGAAAATAAAAAATGTGCTTGGTTACAGATGTTTTGTCCTCACCATCAAACTTTAACAAGGAGAAGTGATTGAGAAGCTCATCCAGGAGTGATAGATGATTAAGGGAGAAATGGGAGAAAAACCCTAAGAGCATGATTTGTGTATGATCCATTTTGATAAGAGATTTGAACCAAATGCAATAGGCTTAACTTGTCATCTAACCCTCCTTCTACTGCTAGAAATGTTGACGGTGTTGGATCCGCCAACATTCAGGGGATCTCCCCGATATGAAGTCCCAACTAGATCTCACATTGTTTAATGTAGGAGTCCCATATAGTATGATGGCCCAATTTCCATTATCTTAAAGATATGCCTTAGCTCTTTCTTGTCAGCACATGAGAGTGGAGCTCATCCAGGAGTGATAGATGATTAAGGGAGAAATGGGAGAAAAACCCTGAGAGCATGATTTGTGTATGATCCATTTTGATAAGAGATTTGAACCAAATGCAATAGGCTTAACTTGTCATCTAACCCTCCTTCCACTGCTAGAAATGTTGATGGTGTTGGATCCGCCAACATTAAGGGGATCTCCCCGATATGAAGTCCCAACTAGACCTCACATTATTTAATGTAGGAGTCCCATCTAGTATGATGGCCCAATTTCCATTATATTAAAGATATGCCTTAGCTCTTTCTTGTCAGCACATGAGAGTGGTATATTTAGTCTTAAAGCAATGAGGTTTGTGTGCCTGGTGAGTGCTTAGTGTCACTTGTGTCAAATTTCTTCCACTGCATAGGGGAGGGTGAGAGTGAGTCTCAAGTCGAAAGGGAGTAGTCCCAACTCAGGTAGAGACACACCACAGAACAAGATCTGCGCAAATTTCAACATAGTAGTCCACAAGGATGCGACAATCACATACACAAAGGTGAGCAGATGGCACGTACAACACCCAACGAAGTAGTCCACACGAGTACGATGGTCGTTATAACAGGTTTACAAGAATGAGTTTTTCTAGTGTCCATCAGATTAGTCCACATGGATGAGACAACAATAAAAAATGATACAACACATTTACAATAGCATATGCACTAAAACAACTGAAATAGTTCAACTATCTTAGTACAGGTTAAAGCAATGTTCATTACAAGCGTCCAAAGAATAGTCTTACAAACGAATACAATACATGTGTGAAAATGTGCTGGCCTATGACAGACTTTTGAATTAAGAAAAAGTTCCAAGACACATCTGTACACCATACATCACTAGCCCTACTAGTGGAGCATTGGAGCCACTTCTCTCTCCTCAAAGGAAAGACTACAGACTCTCAAGGTTATGTGGGAGGAGCCAAGGTGAAAATTCCTTTTCATGTACAAATGAGGGGTATATATAGCCAAGGGTGAAATTGGCCCTTGTGACTCTTCAACTTCCCTCATGACTTTTCGACTTACATGACTCTTTAACTTCATCTGTGGGTCTCTTGGACTTCCACATTACATTACATTGATTACACCAGTATGACCCAAAGTAGTGATGTGGTCGAGGTGACTCATGACATAACTCGACATGACACTGCTAGTATGCACATGCTTGCTGTGTTGTTTGTGTCGAGCTGTTATGCTGCTGAGTGATGAGTGTGTTGATGGTGTGCCATAGCTTCACCTCCCCATGGCAAAGTGTGTGGAGTCTTCACTAGTCTTGGTGTTTGCTTAATGGTTCATGCATGTGCATGTGTCTCCTTTGCTTGCTACTTGGTATGCTTCGTGTGTTCTTCCAACTGCGAGAAAGTCTTCTAGCATGCACTCCTTGTTCATCTTGTTTGTCGTCTCGCCATGTCTCATCCATGTACCCATTTCTGCAATCACTCATGACGAGATGACATCAAATCCATAAATCTCCTAGTCTACCATGATGCATTGTCTTTTGTTTCTGGGTGCAGGTGAACAGGAGAGAGGACAAGGCTCTGAAATAGTGTAGAGCACATGTCAGGCCAAGATGCAAGGCTCTAGGGAACTGTCCAGAAAAACTGCACAGAGGTCACTAAGAGGCTAGGTTGAGCAATTCGGGACAATAATGACATCTATGGGATATGGCTCAACAGGGAGGAAGAATTGCACAATTTTTCTAGGGAAGGAAGTGTGGGAAGCAGGAGGCACGGGTAGTGAAAACTGTGCAATTTTCTAGAGGAGCTTGGGATTGGGCTATGAGAGCCTACTGGTCAGAACTACGCATTTTTGGGAGGCAATCAAGTAGGACATGTCTGTACAATTTCCAAGTTGAGCATGATGTCGCAAAGTAGGTAGACTGTCAATGAAAACTATGC
The DNA here is from genome assembly GCA_000404065.3 of Pinus taeda. Classification (NCBI taxonomy): domain Eukaryota; kingdom Viridiplantae; phylum Streptophyta; class Pinopsida; order Pinales; family Pinaceae; genus Pinus; species Pinus taeda. The sequence goes on from APFE030798671.1 coordinate 182,729, forward strand.
AGTTTTCAAGAGGAGTGGAGAGTAGGCCAGCAGGGAGACTTCCTGACAAAACTACACAATTTCCCGAGACAGTGCTGTGACAGGCAGCGGGTGGTTGTCTCTCATGTCTATGCAGTTTCTTCAGGCAGTGCAGGTAGGAAGGTTGGACAACTTCTATGCAATTTGGAGATGAGTGCAGCCTTGTGTTATTTCTCAAGTCAAATTCTTCAGTTGACCAGCAGGAGGCTTGATGGATAGGCTTGCACGGAGCACAGACTGAGATGGCTTCTTGGGAAACTTCTACTCTATTCTAGGTGACAGTCAATTGCGCTGATTCTAGAATTGCGTAGTGCAAACTGCCTGGAGGGCAGCCTCAAGCTCTACATAGTTTTGGGAAATAGTGCAGGGTCACTAAGGGCAGAGACTGCGCAGTGTAGCTCAACGGAGGTCCGATTGATGGAGGGTTGTCTGGTCGACAGATTTTGGGAAAAATGGCTAAGTGTGTGAGCGAGTGAACTTGTGTATACATGACTTTGTGAACACACACTTAGTATGACTCGATGACAAGACACCTCAAACCAACAAGACAACATGTGCTCAACATGAACCTCTATGGGACTGTCTAATGGTGAAAGAGATAAGTGCGACACCTGGCATAGACCTTCGGACGACCACGACGACACTTGCGCGACAGTGCTTACGACATTGTGTGTGAGTTCAACAGGTGTTTACATAGTCGAAACAACTCATGTACACAAAGACAAACCTTCGATATCACTAGAACAAGGTCGCAAGCATGACATAGCAATCAACATGTTGAAGATGATAGTTGGTCAAACGAGTGAAAAAGAAGCAAGACGTGTAGAGGAAACACATGAAATGACATTTTGTGTTTGCACACATGCATGTTACTGAAGACAGGATGGTATGACAATGACAAGCAATCCTGCAAACTCAAATAAGAGGTGTACTTCAAAAGGTGTTCATTACTTACCATACTTACCCTCAAGATGATCATGCATCTAATGAAGTTTGCATGCGGTCCTGATCTTTTGCCATAACTTAATTTCTTGGTCCTTCTCTTCAACTCTTTGGGTGTGATCTTAGCATGTCACATTTTCCTGTAGTCACTGAAAGATAGATCAACGTAGTTTTAGCGGGTAGTGACTGATGTCGAGATGAGGCCTTGGGAGGCCCATTTACGCAGTATCTGAATGTAAGACAGATAGGGCAGTTTGGAAAACAATACGTTGTTTTGAGGCACATGACACTACTGCAGGATGGGGTCCTGGGAGGACATATCTACGCAGTTTCTGAGTGCAGTGCATCCCGGGCATATGAGAGGCAATACTACGTAGTTTCTAGATGCAAGGCATTACTGTGGGATGGGTTCCAGGATGACACATCTGTGCAATTTTAGGTTGCAATGTAGACTGAGCAGCTGAGGTACAATACTGCACAGTTTCTGGAGACAGTGGGTTCTAGTTGGGGAAAAGACACTGGAGGAAACCACTGTGCAATTTTGGGTGCCAAGGGAGGTTGGGGTCTTTGGCACTGTAGAGTTCCAGCAAGAAAGGGAGAAAGCTTGAGGGTCTCATCTACTGTTTTTAGTTATGAAGTGTGATATCAGTGAAACATATGTAAACAATGATAAGACTCGACTATGATCATGCAAGAACACTTAGTGATACAACGTAGACCATCTAGAATGTATAAAACATAATATGTTTAATGCAACAACCTTCGCGACAAGTGTGTGTGAAGTGAGTGTGAAACATGTCTATGTAATGAAAACAACTCATACGTACAAGATCTCCCTTGAAGCAAAACAACATTCCCTTTGCATGAAAAAGAACGATCCCTATGCCCAAAGATGACACATGCTACATAAACATGAGAACATGGACAACTCTTAAGCTCAAGGAGGGGAGCTTGAGATCATCAACTTACCAACAATTGACCAAGGAACGATTGATCGCAGGATCCAAGGTAGGCTTTGAAATTTGTGTGCGAACCAAATTTTTGGAGGGTGGTTGTAGCCGCAACAACATATTCTAATGTGGAGGAGATTGCCTAAATCCCAAACAAATTAAACACCTCCACCTGTTGCTTAATGAAACAACCTAAAGAAAAAATCTACAATTAGAGTTTAATTGACCCAATATAAAAAACTAGATAGGAATTGGATGAATTTCCAAATCACACAGAAGTCTTTTGACTTAGATGAACACCCAGAAAAATGCATAATTTTCCAACAAACAGAATCCTAGAGGATTTCTTGTCATATTCTTCCATAGAATTCTAAGATCCCACACTCATAATCCTATCTTAGCCATGAAACCATTCTAGACAAGCATATTTATGACACAATGATGACTTCACCACATTAAGCTACTAAATCATTACCAAAAATTATAAGTGAAGTCCCTAAATGCATTGGAAGGTGATAAATACCAACACCAAGTAAAAGATAAGCATAAACCTCCACCACCCTTAATGATCACATCAATTTATTACACCTCAATTGTCCATGAATATTACTCACTATGAAATTTACAAACTCAACTATATTAAAATAAGTAAATTATAATATTATAATATTTTAAATTTTAAAATAATTTTAATTTTATTTCTAACTATTTTTTTTGTATAGCTTCGTAGGAACTCCTCATTTCCAGTTTTACATGTCCGTTATTCACACCATTTCTGGGAGGGTAAAACAAGATCGAACCAAGATCTCCGGTTCATGATACTTCATTTCACGGCCATTGCCAACTGAGCACCCATGCAACAATTTTTAAATTTATTTATTATAATTAATATTAATTTCTTTAAATTTTGAATTAAATAAAACTTCATTACTCCCCTTTTTATTTTTAAATATACTTTCATTATAAAAAACAATATAAATTATAAACTTTGAATTTTAATAATTTTGAAATGTAATTGAAATGAATTTTTTTACACGATGGAATATAGGAAAATCTATTTAATTACTTCATATCACATACGGATAGTTGTACCATATAAATTATAAAACTTTTTTTTTTTTTCAGAAGAAAAGCTATAATAGTATATTCTGGAGAAGAAAAATAGTTCGGCTTCAGGAAGAAGCGATGTTACATAAAAGACCTCGACAGAGGAGGCCATGCCCAGAAATAGGGAGCTGGAGTCGTGAATAGACCCCGAGACAGCAGAGATATGTGAAAACTTAAATACAAAACAGAGATATGTGAACACTGTAATACAAAAACAGAGACATGTAAAACTGAAATAGACGCCTGCGAAACTAGCTGACAGGCCGAGACTGGGGATTTTCGTCCGAACCATTTACAGATGTTCTTTAATGTAGCATTTGGCAGAGAGAGACCGTGCATGCGCATCCCGCATGAGAGTCCATAAACCACTTACAGCAGAATAGAATCAGAATGTTGAAGCATAAAACGACGACAATCCTTACTTAGCACCATATCAGACTGGAGACAGGCAGAAGAAAAGGATTCATTATTCTGCAAGATAGAATCATGCGAAGAAAAGGATAAGAACAAGTAAGGAACCATATGACTTTTCCCAAAAAGAGGCTAACAGAGAAAATCAGGGATCCAAAGAGGCTTTGACAATACAGAGGAGGGCGGATAGAGGCCTTTTGGCATCCTGGAAGATGGAAGAGTTCCTCCACTTCCAGATAAGCCAGCAGGAGAGGGTGAAGAGGGAGCGCCGCAAATCAGATTGACCGCTCCACCACCTTATTGCTTCCTGAACTGAGGAGAAAGTCAAGTGAGGAAAACCATAGTATATGGAGAGATCAAGCCAAATGAGCGAGGAGAAAGGGCAGTTGAAGAACAGATGATGATTGGTTTCAGAGGCCATGAGGCATAAGGAACAGCGCCCCGGACCAGACCATCCCCTCTGCTGAAGCACTTCCCAGGTGAGATTTTTATTGCAGAAAACAAGCCATAGAAAGAGGGTCATTTTGAGGGGGCAGGGGACTTTCCAAAGGGTCACCGGGAAGATCGTATGGTAAAATTTATTTAATTAGATTTTTAGTTCATATAAGAGTTGATTTTATTTTAAATTAAATTAATATTAAATTTTAATTTAGATTTTTTTGTTTTTTGTTGTGAATGTTTTGATATAACTATATATTTAATTTTTGGATTGAGAAATCGTTACTCAACATTTTAAATTCCCAAAAATAATATAGTCACACTTGTCCTTAATATGGTTGGATGAGTGACCTTTACATCATGAAGTGTCACAGTACACCCATCAGTGTTTACTACTATAATATAATTAATATAAATAAAATAATAAGTTTAATAAATAGAATATATATTTATTTACAAAAGTTAATCAGATGGTAAAAGTATTATTACTATCAAAATTTGGCATGTGCATAAGGGCTGAGTTCTTTATCTTACTGACAAATAATATTTATTATACGTATTTGGTGTTGGTTTTGATTGGGATAATATATTTTGAAATTAATAAAATAAAATAAAATAAATATAATATTTATAAAAATTGAGATAACTGAATTGGGATTGATGAAATAATTTGGTAAGAGAGATTAGTGAAAGAGGAAATTTTGTATTGGATAAAAAACACAAATTAAAATGAAATAATTGAGTTGAGATTTGATTAAAAAATAAAAATAATTAACTTAAGAAAAGATTAGGAAAATTTTAAAATATAAATAATGTAATTTTTAATTAATAAAAAATAAAAAGATAAATAAATTTCATTTGTAAAAACAAAAAAGTGATGAAGAAATATATATAAATATATATATAGATAAAATAACCACCATCTAGAAAGGAAAAAAAATGTGTTTATCACTATTATGTAAGAAAGGAGAAATGAAAGAAGAAAGAAGAAATGTGTTCTTCTAGGAAAAAGAAAGCTAAGAGTTGATAGAGATTTGTTTTTGAATTAGTTTTAATAAAAAATCTAAATGGAATTAGTTTTAATAAAATGGAAATTTCTTTTATCTTAACGTGCGTAGGCTAGGGAAACTCAAAAGAGAGATAATGGAGCTAAAGATAACCAGGGTTGTCCGTAACCTAGGAGGTTTAGAGTAGATTTGGCCCATAAATAACAAAATTTCAAAATTCAAGGACCACCAAATGCTTCATAAGATGATAAAGTAGTTAGGATATGTGTGTGTGAGTAATTAAAGAAAATTAAAAACAAATAGAGTGATATAAAAGTTAATAAGTTAAAAAAATGAAATTAAATATTTATCATAATTTAGTTGTCAATTTAATAATTAGATTAATTATTATTGGTTGTTATTCACAAAAAGTAAGTTTATTTATCACTGCGAAAACCACACTATGTATAGATGATCCATAAGAAGGTGAGCTTTCATAATTCAAGCCCAATAATAACAAATAAATCTTTTATAAATAAAAATAAAAGTATTAAAGAATATATATAGAATTATTTATGTTTATTTTATACCTTAAGAAATAAATAATATAATCAAAAATTGTCCTTAATTTTTTAATATAATATAAATATATGAATTTAAGTAAGAAATACTGTTTTTCTCTATTTAATATTTAAAATTAATATTCTAACCTAAATATTAATAATAATTTTATTATATATATAAATAATATATAATATATATATTATATATATAAATTCCAATAAAAATGTGATTTTATTTATTTATTATTTTTTAAAATTTTAAAATATATAATGTTTATAATAAAAAATTTAATATATAATTTTAAAATTAATATATTGATTTAAAATAATTAAAAATAGAGAAAAAACCTTATATCTTAACTTAAATTCAAATCAGATATATAAAAAATTAATCCAAAATATATCATATTATAGATTTGAACCTGTAAAAAAAATCCATATATATTTTTAGTATATTTTTTCTTATTTATAAACAATTATCATAACTTATCTATATTATTGGGCTTCGAGTATGCCTTAAAATTGTTTTGTTTGGCTAAGAACTCATTTTCCTTATGCATAAGGAAACGGGTTGACAACCCAAGACCTAGAGGCATTTGGCAGGAGTGAAAGCTTGCCCCCTTATGGACCACCAAAGAGTAATTATAAGTGCTGTGGTTTTCCTTGAATAACCGTGATGAGTTGACCTACATTTGTGGATAGTGTAAAAAATCCAATGAAATTTCATTAGCCTTGGCCAAAACCATGGCTAACCCAACCAAGTGAGCCTTCACTACTCACTTCCATGCCCTGCATTACAATAGTGCAAGCCTCTTCAAGATGAGCCCACATGTTGTCGTATCATGCCAACACTCTCATTCTAACATGGTGTGATTGGTGCTCACAACCAAGGCTTCAACGCGACCCTTCTCAACATCCACCTGTCGGCATAATCATACATCAAGGCATCTACAAGCTACAGGTGCCTCTGCTTCAGGTCCTCAAGTTTAGCCACAAACAAGATCCAGTAATTCTTTCTTGATGCTAGGTCTGCATTAGTGCAACAAATCTTCTTTCATGCAGGTCGTGGATCTCACACTCCTCCACGTAGCTTTACACACAACTAGACAACCACACAAGCTCTAATTTGACACACTTGTCATAAACTGAGCACTTCTTTCCTCTACTCATCTTCCACTTATTTCTCGATTTACCATCCATGAAACTTCTCTCTTATTTGTAGATTTACAAATTTAACCTTAGATCCATTATCAACCCACTCTTGTTAGAGAGTCTAGGCTAACCTTTACCACAAAGGCATCCCTCTGAAGCCAAAACCTAGACAGAGGCTCTGATACTAGATGAAGAAACTTTAACCTAAGCATTAACTTATTTACGAATATTTACTAAGAGGAACAATAAAAATAACCAACAACAATCATAGACATTAAATACACAATGCACAAAATATTTTCTGAGTGAAAACCACAACTCTAGGGAAAAACCCAACCCAATGAAATTTCATTAGCCTTGGCCGAAACCATGGCAAACCTAGCCAAGTGAGTCTTCACCACTCACCTCCCTAGCATGCATTACAATGAAGTCCTCTCATCCTTTTAAAGGCCACATTACATGAAATACCATGGGTAGAAAACCATCGATACACAATACCTAGTGCATAAAACCACCATTGTTAGACTTCGTCAATTTTGACTATATTCTCGAGTTAAGTTTACCTAACAAATGGTGGTCAGTGATGGTTGTCCCTACTATTGGTTTAACAACAAAGTTATGATAGGTTTTCCCACTATTTAAAAAAACTTGTTTACATTATATATTAATTTTCAAAATAAAAAAATAATTATAAGCTCTTTATGTAATACAAACTCATAGTTATAAGCTCTCTCTCTCTCTCTCTAATATATATATATATATACGGAAAATGACAGAGTAAGGATTTGCATTAAAATATAGTCTAGTTCCAAGGCCAAAACCTTTACATATGCAATCATTTCATCTACTTCATAGTTTTTACATATTCAACAAGTACCTTTCCTCCACCTATGTGTTCTATTAACTAAGAAACTGTATTGATATCTTCTAAATTCCTTCCAAAAATCAACTAATATCAATGCATTTGCAAAACTTGAGTTCAGAAAAAACATGATGTCTAGCCTGAATTGGACAGGCCAACATTGGAAGTGTCCTTTGTTGGTGCTTTTGTTTCACTTTGCTTCAAATGTGCTTGGTAAGATGTGCCTCATTGAGTCTCCTCAACCACGTTCTCCTTAAATGTCATGTATGCAAGGGATTCTTCTTCTCCTTTCTTGATGTCAAGCTCCAAACGCTTCAGTTTTGTGTCTAAGAAAAACTCTTATGCTACCATTATTACCTGGAGCACCTCATACTTCTTCCACAACAAGTCACAATTTTGTTCTAGAAGTGTCATTTGCGCTTGCTTCACTTTTGCTTCCATTTCACTTTGATGATTGAGAAGGGATAAGATGCATTTTATTGTCTTAGTTATCCGGTCCAGCTGATGTTTCAATTTCTTTTGCTCCTTGAGAAAGGAAAACTAGATATCATTATCCATTTACATGCATGGACCAAGAACCATTATTACACCAATTTCTCCTTATGTTCCATCAAAACCACCTAAACTATAACATTGTATATTAGCTGTGAATGTTACATAGAGTGACCTGCTTTGAAATCCTAGTCTCCTCGATAGTAGTGGAATGTCAGTGATGAAAGGAAGATGTCCTAATGCATTCATAGAGTCATCCAAACATTTTAACTCCATTACTTCTCTGAGATTGCATAAGATTTCCTGCATTAACTCATAATATGTGCTTCTTGTTGATCCAAATGGGACATTCAATGTTAAATTTTGTGTTCTCCAGTTATAATCACAAAGGGAATCACCTATCCATTGGGTGTCGAGTTCGATGCTATCGTGTAATTTCTGGATCCACGAGAGAGTGTGACGTGGAAATTCCAATCCTCTATCATTATTAGTGGAGGGTTGTCTTTCTATTGGCTCTATCTTAGTGATATTCACCACCATAAAAATACAAGAACACAATATTCCATTACGAAAACTAATTTTCCAGCAAAGACTCTCATCATCCTTTATTCTTTTACGCAATTGCCAATTTTCTTGAGAATAAAAATCCTTAGTCATGGAAGGAGCTTGAAAATTATTGAACCTTGTTGGTCACAACATACCTTGCTCCATGTTTTCTCCTTTGTTGGCCAACTCATCTGCAGCTGAATTCAAATTTTGTTTGACATGATACACTATAAGGAAAATACCTTCTAGTGGAGGTTATAAAAAAGGTTTTAGTGTTATAAAATTAGAAAATTTTGTCAAAAAGGCCTCTGCTACAACATTTATTTGTGGTAGCATATGTTTTAGCGGAGCTAATAATGAAACTTCATTAGAACTAAAACAATCTAGGCGACTGAAGGTTTTAGCAAATGTTTTTCTTAGCAATGCACTTACTGGAAAAGTCGCACCAGTGCACTACCAATATAAAAGAACCAGTGATGTAAATTTAAATAAAAGCATTGAGACTGGAAACAAACATTTGGAGGACCAATGTGTTAACATGATAAAGCACTGGTGCTTTAATAATTAAAATGCATCAACTCATACAATCTATGATACCATGCACGAAGACATTGAATGCAAACAACACCAGTGCCTTAAAAGTATACCACACTGGTGATTATGCCTTCTAAAAACGAATTGGACAGTACTTTTCAGGAAGGGCATCGGGGCAAGAAAAAAAACCTTTCATCCCTGATGCTTTTATCTTCTCTAACGCACCGGGTAGTTATGTGTAACAATGCATCGGTGTTGATGAGTTGTATAAACAACACCGATGCTTGAAAAGTGTAATGCCCTCATGCTTTTGTGTTTTTAAAATCCCTAGTGTTGTTCTTTTCACAAAAGGCACTAGGGTAGGCAAAAAAATTCTTGCAATATTGGTGCTTTTACGTAATCTAACACACCAATGCGTTAAAGGTAACGATGCACCAGTGCATTAAAGTTGAATCACACTAGTGCATGAAATGTATATCTTCCCAGTGCATACTTATTTTACAAACGCATCAGGATTTTGTATGGATGAGACACAAATATACAATTTTTTATGATTATAAATATTGTTGTTGAAAAACTCATATTTGGAGTGGTGCACATTAATATACGACATCTTGGTATCCATTTTCTCTATTTTAGAAACATCGACATTTGACAATGCAATTACTTTGATTTTTAAAATCTATTATCCATCGAAAAATCAACATATATCTTATAACAATATTCATATAGATTAAATTTTGATTAGTGCATTTGTATATTATGTTTCGATTAAGTTGTTATATCATCATATTTCACTTCTCTTCATTATAATATTTAATGAGTGGTGTAACATTTCACAGTGACATTGGACAACACAATATAATAAATTAAAATTTAATTTATTATATATGAATAAGAGACTCTTTGTCATACAAAATGGAATAGTTATTGGTAACCCCTTGTCTTTCAATTGGGACACTATGTCCATTACATTAAACAAAATGTCTAATTTTGACACACATTTACTTCAAAAAATACAACTTGTGTTTTTATCCAAATAAATTATCATTCTTCGCTAGAAGTGCCATCAATGCTAGAACTACTTCCATGAATTGGGCTATTTGGACGAATGTTTTGTTGATTGCATCAATTGCTTTTGTGTTCTTCAAGTTCCATATACAAACATAAAAATAAAGTGTAATGAATGTATCTACATTGGTGAGAATAATGAAAATTGAAATAAATAATATACATCAACGTAAATAAAAAAAACAATGTACCACGGCAAGAATTGAGTTATGAAATATACACATTCTTTCCAAACCAAATCCCATGTCATCTTTCAATAACTCTTCTGTTGGCACAGTTCCATACTTTGTTTCCTGAAAGTTTTATACCTCATAATAAATCATATATTTAATATAAAAGATTTTTTTGTTCTATTAATTATAAACTCAGAGAAGTAAAACAACATAGATACTTACAAATTCATAATTAATTTTTTATATGCCAACATATACTCATAACCCATATTTAACCCAATGTCAATCAATTCCTCTGATGACTCTTCTTTGTATGTTAGCACCTATTTGAAGATGTTCAAGGATAGTTATTTTAAAACAACTTAAAATATACAAAAATGAAATCTTAAGTTGTTATAAGGAAATATTAACCTTACTCACAAACTTTGATATCAACCATTTTCTTCCTTGTCATCCTATTTTATGTGTTGAATGAGTTCCATTTTGTTTTTTTATATGTAAGAAAATACTTGAAAAATAATATTTAACACTAAATTGTTTGTTTATATGTACCTAATAGAAAAATTCAGTGATTACATACATTTTAAGCATGTTGTTGTTGAGATGACTCCTCCTGTGATGCAATTATGTCCATTTCTTTAATCATCTCTTGGTACACTTTCTTGGACATTCCTATTGACATGTTTCAAATATCAGCTCATTGATTCTTTGATATTTTCATAATCTTCCTGAAAAATAACAAACTATTTTTATATTGACATAAGAATGTTAAATATAACAAATATGATATTAGTAAATGAATGCTTTGTAGTAATATATAGATACAATTCTAGAAAAACATTTTAATTAGGAATATTATTACTTTTTGAATGATTCTTTTTTGTTTTTGCATGTTTTTCTATTGCAAGTCTAATGGGTTTCGTTGACCATTGCTCTAGAAACACTTCCTGTAGTTCAAATGTAACTTGGTTCTTGGAATCATTGGATTGATTCCTGTATTGTAAGTGGAAAGTAAGTCTATACATTCATTCCACTATATCCCTCATAGTTTTGTAAAA